>JACEGR010006136.1:0-64464 GCA_014170235.1 Listronotus bonariensis
AAATAAATAATTAATTTTTGGGTAAAAACAAATATCTATATTATAACAATCTATACTAATATTATAAAGAGGTAAACTTGGTAACTGTTTGTTTGTTTGTAGCTGCAAAGGAGTGTTATAGGCTATATTTTATTATGATTAAACAAAAGTTCAGAAAATAATTTAGGCATATGTATCTTTATATGTCAATGTTAATTTTGCAAACATACCTTTTTCCACCTGTTTGCAACTTTTCTGTTAGATTTATTTCCGCTAGGCATAGCCGCTCGATGATTTACCATTTAAGTAACTACTTTTTGTGGCTAATTTTTCAAAAAATAATTTTTATTTAGTTTTTAGTTTTTCGTACTCTAGCTTGTTCGAGTAATTAAACCTATCCATGTAATTAGTTGCTGAGGTCGTGGCGGCCATTTTAGAAACTGTTTCTACATGCTTATCAGAAGTGTCTTATTTCGGGGTTGATTTATACCCCTAGGAGTAAGGGGAAAACCCACCTACCTCCCGTTAAACCCGGAAGTTTGTACATCTCCTCAATAGAGTTGCTGTTGAAGTTAAATGAAGGTGGAGTTGTGTCTTTATGGGTGAATGGGTTATGCAAAGCAAACTAGGCTCTTTCGAATTTCTTATGACACGGGTATTTTTCCAGACAGCTGGAGAGCGGCATGTGTCCAGCCTATTCCTAAGAAAAGATATAAATCACTTCCATCCGATCCAACTATTGACCCATTTTACTCCTCTCAATGCTTTGTAAAGTAAGGGAGAAATCCATTAACTTGCAAATTTTTAGGTATTTAAAAAAACATAAAATTTTACACGACAGGCAATACAAATTTTTTTACAAGAGATCTTCTTTCCTTCGTTTCACACAACTAGAACAAGTCTTTTGAGTTTCTAGGTGAGTCCCAGATCGTTGCTATTGATATATCTAAAGCTTTCGACCAGGTCTGGCATGACGCACTTCTCAATAAACTTTCCTCCTACGGTCTTCCAACTAAACTCTGCTCTTGGCTTAATGCTAGAGTGCCTCAGGGTTCAGTACTAGCACCAACTTTATTCCTTCTTCACATCAACGACCTTTTTTCTTTCACAACCAATCCCATTCATAGTTATGCTGACAATAGTACCCTTCACTCCACTTTTCAGGTTCTCAAACCAATCTCTTAACCCGACTTGGAAAGCAAAAGCAGGGCGATGCAAATATCTCTTTCACAGGATCTCAAATTGATATTGGATTGGGGCGCCAAAAATCTCATTTAATTTAATGCATCCAAAACACAATCATGTTCCTTGTCGCGAAAAAATCATCAAACAGTCACCCTTTGCTTATGAGTGGCTAGGTTTTGCAGAGCGGGGGCACATTCAACCTTGTGGGCATCACATTTGACAATAACCTTAACTGGCATAAACACATTGTATCTATAGCCACCGCGGCTTCAAAAAAGCTTGAATTTCTTTTTCGAGCCAAAAAGTATTTTTCTCCTTCCAATTTATACACTTTGTATATGTCCCAAATCCGATCCTCTCCGGAATATTGTTCTCATGTCTGGGAAATGGCATCCCCTACAACCCTCAGCATTCTTGATGCCATTCAAAGAAGAGCTGTTCGTCTTATTAATGATTCTTTGCTTACTCAAAGACTTTCTTCTCTTGCCCATCGTCGAGCTGTGGGAGATCTATCGCTCTTCTATAGATACTTTTACGGCTTCTGCTCCGACGAATTATCCAGAATAGTCCCTCCTCTTGCAGCTCCCAACAGAGAAACTCGTGGTGCTGCACGTATGCATCCCTATACGGTCCAATTGGACAGGCCCCGAACTTCCCATTTGGTTCGTTTTTTATCCCTAGAGTTTCTAGACTGTGGAACCTACTGCCACCGGAGGCCTTTCCTTCTTTTCCTCAAGTCTTCAAGTTTTTAAGTCCCGTGTTAACAAACTTTCTCTTACCTTGCTTAAGACACCCACGATACGTTAGTATTTAAGCTTTTAGCCTTCGTGGATTGTCCAAAGATAAAAAATATTTAACAGCGCTTCTAGAACGTTATGTTTAGCCATTGTAAACAAAGTTGAAGATATTATTTGAAATGGACAAATCGGCACAAGAAAAATGAAATTATAAGCAAGTCTGCTTTTAAGGGAAAAGGGGCAGTCCTTACGTCTTATTAAGAGCTCTTTACAATTCAGTAACTTATAACTAAGTCTAAATCTAAATTTACAAACTCAAAACGTTAAGTATAAACAAATAAACACTTAAAGTCAATAAACACTATTTGTTTAAAGATTCAAAAACCTTTTGTTTAAAAATTATTATTTATACCATTAGTAATTATTTTTATTTTAACTTTTTTCGGGAAACTAAAAGCTAAGTTTTAAAAGCTAAAAATACACAAAGTAGAAACTGAAAAATTTACTACTAAACAAACAAAATCAATTATAAAACTAACAAATAATAAAAATAAAAAATAACTTATAACTGTTTTAAGTAATAAAAGAATTAACAATTGTTGTTAATTTTTAGTAACAACAGAATTAACTTATACTTAAGTTAAGTGAAAACAGAATTAACTTGCGTTGTTAACCTTTAGTAATACCGGAATTAGCTTATACTTAATATTGGTAACAACAGAATTAAACCACTTCCAATATCAAAAATCTTTCAATTCTTTAATTCGAAAAATTGGTTCACAAAGTACGTTTTATGAACAATAAGCTTAAAATTATTATTTACAAGATTATTTCTTTGCAATAAAAAGAAGTCAAATTTCAAATTCAGAAATTTGTTTATAAAATAAAGTCTTTAACTATTAAAAAGTTTATTATTATATTTTTGCTTTTTAAAGCACAAAAAGTGATTGTTTTTTATCTTTGTTCAATCCACGAAGGCTAAAAGCCTAAATACCAACGTACCGTAGGTGTCTTAAGCGAGGTAAAGTAGGTAATGTTCACTGATAGAAAGTTTTTTTATATATTTTTCAAAGTAAAGTCAATATTTGGAAGCTTGCCACTAAAGTCTGCACATTTATATAGATAGATTAAAAATTGAAATTTTAAGAGCAGAAGCTTTAAAAAAGTCTTTCAAATTTAAACAAAGAGATATCTTATGCCTTTTTCCAGAAAATCTGTTAATTTTTTATAAGAAGTGCTATTCAAAACTACTCCTTCGGATTGCCCAACACTTATGATGCAATTAGGTTTCGTAGGGACTTCAAAAGAATTGATCACTTCTTTCATCTGTTGTGTGCAAAAGCAGGGTATATTGCTAGCGATCGATTAGGCCGCGCTGTCTTGAGGCCTGAAACGGTTATCAGGGTGACGTGGATTCGAAGACATTCAAAAACCATCTATTATTCCGTAAAAATTTCGCTTGATATCCTTGCGCCGGCTACCCTTGTCTTTGAGGCGGGCGCCTCAGAAGAATCCTCGAATCTTCTCCTGGGTATTGCCCCCTTACTTATATTCCCAGCTGAGAGGCTCTCCTGCCTCTTTCCGAAATTCCCGATTTTTCGGCTATGTTCTTACGCCGACTAGCGCGGACAAATTTTCCAACGGGAATCCTCTCCCCTTCCCTGAAGCCTCCCAAGCCCTAAAAACTAACCGCCCTCCTCGGCGAATCCCGGAGATCGGTTTCCCACTTTTTCCCAAAAATTTCCCCAAGTCCCGTTCCGCCTCGTTCCGCCGCCTGGTTGTTCTTCTTCGAACTTGCCGTCTAGGCCTTCTGTGTTATTCCCCACCAACTATTACCATCGCGCGTCCCGGCGTGGCGCGTAGTCGGCGTATCCCTGATGTTCCCAAAATTTCTGTTTATCCCGTTCGGCAAGTACCGCCGCCTGGTTGTGCACTAGGTAACTTACCCTCGGATCCTCCCGTTTTTTCCTTTCAACTAGGCCTTCGGCGCACCCCTGCGCGGCCCTAGTGCTTCACTTCTTCCTTATTCCCGGTTTCTTCCGGAAATCCCGTTGACTCAGCGCCCCGCGGCTGGGTGTGCTCCTGGAGGCTACGTAGTCAACCTATTCCCACTATTTCCTCCCTTCTACAGCTCCCGCGCTGCCCTACGAAGATTTTCCTTAATCTTCCCGGATCCCGTCTTCTTTCTTATCGCTTCCTCTTCTTCCCGAAGCAGGCGCCTTCCACGTAGTCCTATGTGGCGGCCGAACTGTTTCCCTATAAAGCGGTAATGGAACGCCGAGGACTCTAACCTCCGACTGGACCAGTTACCTTTGAAGGATGTTTACGATTTTCTTGTAACTACCCTCTGGTAGTTTTTAATAACCCAAGTAAAACACTTTTTTTTTTGTATATTGGCTCGTCCTGCCTAACCACAAAAACCTCCAAAACAACCTCGATAATAAAAAACTACGGGATCCTCCGAGCAGTCACCTTCTGCTCCACTACGTTGACGATGGGTCTGTCAGACTCCACCGGAGCCTTTGGATCGACTACTTGTTGACTGTTCGAAGTACCGATCTCGACTCACTAAATCCGCGAACCTGCGCTCTATTTATAGGCGAGGGGTATTCCGTAACACGCTTTCTATAGGTTTGTTCCAGCAGGCTGTCAGAAATGTTTGCAACCGCTCGGATTCTGCGCACGTCAAATTTGTCGTTCCATCAGTGCCATGTTTGTAACATTATACAATTGTTTGTTGTTTCAGCAGTAGTTTTAAGATTTGGAAACTGTTTGAAAAGTTTGCAAACTTTCTTCAAACATTACTGACATTTTTAACATAACATTTCTTGTATTGACGTATAAGCAGTATGCACGCCTTGTTAATTTTTCGTTCCAGCAGCAAACTGTTGCCGACATTTCTGACTAATGTTTGTAACAATTTCTGCGTTTTACGATTGTTGCTAACATGTTTCCAACATTCTGCTGGAACAAACCTAATTTATACCTTCCTGCAAAGTTAAAATCAGCAGTTTCTACCAATCAAAATGCAGCGTTGAACGGAGCAAGCAAAGAAGCCACTTAATGTATAGAAATCTGTTATTTAAACCTAGCTTTTCAAGTTAGTATTTTATCAAAAGAGAAGTAATTTTGACGACATTTTTTATGTGGTGTATTAAGTAAAAAGCCATATGTTCCTTTTAAATTTAAAAAAAAAAAAAAAAAATTCCCACTTAGTTTTACCAGACCAAGGTGTCAATTTAAAAAAATTCCACAAGGTTTTTCACTAATAATTATTTAATTTAGCTATTTTCACCTGATTTTTACATTTAATTAAAGATGTTAATTTGTTTCAGTTAAAAAAAACTTTTAATGTAAACAATACCTTTTAATTAACAATTTACTGACTAAAATCTAAATTGTTAAAAGTATAAAGAAAATATTATTTAGTATTTCCTTGTGAAAAGATGCTTTCACCAAAGATTAACCATTATTATTTAGAATATTTATATGAAACAGCTGTTTAGAAGTTACGTCTTCCCTGCGATATTGCCAAACATCAGGGGCAAGGTAAATAAACTCGTTTTTGTTCTTAAATAAATTAGTGTTTTCATTTAAAAAAGTTTAACAAACAAACTGTAGTCAGTAGCCCATTCAATTAATAAAGGTTTATTACAATTTATTATGTATTTAAAAGAATTGCAATAGAAAATCAATTTAAAAAAAAACCTTTAAAATAAATGTAAACATAAACAAAACCTTCGTTGTTTGACGTTATTTTTACATCATAATTTAAATTATTAAACACTTTGCAGCATAAACATTATTTCATAAAATCATAAAAATAAAAATTTTATGGATTTACCACAAAAAGTTTCAAGAACTTAAAGTTGCCAAACAACCTATACAAAACTGGTAAGAGTCCTGGTATTTTTTGGTATCTCCCTTACATGTCAAACATCCTTACAATTTACAACCCGCTAAAAAATCAAATAAATACCCTAAAAATATGGATGGTGAAGGGAAGAATACCCATCTGAACAGTGCCGTATTATCCATTAGGCTGACTAGGCTACAGCCTAGGGCGCCATGAAAAAAATAGGCGCCAGATAGGGGAGTAATAGGCGCTACACAGGGAAGTTTAGGTCGGGTGGGGATTAGAACAAATCTTTCTGCGGAGATATAAATAAAATAGAGGCGAAAAGGAGAGAATGATCTTTTTTTTTTTGCGCTTTAAATTTTTTTCTTTGTACAAAAATAGGCGCTCTGGGAATTCTAGCCTAGGGCGCCTCATACCCTTAATACGGCCCTGCTTCTGAATGTTTTGAAAAGTGTCCGTCGAAAGAAGAAACTTAAGGTGGTGCCACAATTAATTGCAGTTTATAATAAATATACATGTATACATTTTTTTTGTTGCCAATAACATAACCTAACTTTATAAATGAAAATAAAGTGATCTGACGTTTAAAAATTTAAAATATTATTTTTTTTATTAAAAAAAATCATAAAAAATATTTTAAGTTTCACTTATTTATATTGTGTTCTATTATTTGTTTGTATTACTTACCACCACGCTCAAAATGCTCCATATTCCATTCCACTTGGGTTTACGACAGTAACGTTCGCAAGAAAGTAAAATGGAAAAAACTGCTGTCGTAAACGTGAGCGTTGTGAGCGCATAGTGGAACGCACCCATGTTTTTTATTGAAACACTGTAACATTTGTCGGTGTTGGCAACACTTTAATTGATTTTTACTATTGGAAACCTTGTTGCAAATTGAGCATGTCCAGGACTGTAGTAAAACTTAACAAGTCGTGCGCAAGGTAGGGACCAGACTTTTAAATTATTGATTCTTCTCCTAACTGCTCAACAAACGGAGATTACATTTCGTGCAGTACTTAGGTTTTTACCCATTGTAGACTTTTCCAAGATAAAGATATACCAATAATAATTACAAATACTTACTTGTGGTGTATCACATCCTAAAAATGGAACTGTGGGTGACAGACATTTTGTAAGGTCAAAGAAGAACAAGTACGGTTTTCCTTCTACGTCTATATTGCAACGTCGACCTTGAGAGTCTCTGGGCACCAGAAGAGTTTCCGGGTCGCCATTTTTTATTGCTAAAAATTTAAAACTACATAAGACAAATTCCTAATACTGGGTGCCGAAATATATTTATAATACCCATATATTTTTATATTTTACCAAGATTCATTGCAAATAACTTTATAACACATAAAGCTATCAAGATGCGGTTTTCTCGGCAAGCTTTGAATTCTTTATTATTTTTTATCATATCCTCGACATTTGATTGCTACATTCCATTAAAGCAAAAACAAAATGGCCGATTTTACTTTATAGAGCATCTTGATTTATCCCAAGATTTCGACCAGATTTGGCATGACGCGTTTCTTAATAAACTAATCTCTTTTGTTTTTCCAACAAAACTATGTTTATGGCTCTCTAGTTTTCTTTCTGATCGATGTATATCAGTTATTGTGGATGGTAACTGTTTAAGTTTTTATCAAATTAATGCTGGGGTGCCTCAAGGCAATTTTATTTGTAGCAGTACTGGCACCAACTTTGTTTCTACTTCACATCAACGACCTTCTCTCTTTCACAACTAATTCCATTCATAGTTTTACTGACGATAGTACCCTCCACTCTAGGTTTTAGGTTCCCAAACAAATCTCTAAGATTGACTTGGATAGCAAACGCAGGGCCATGCAGATATCCTTTCACAGGACCCTAATTTAATATTGATTTGGGACGCCAAAAATCCCGTCCAATTTAATGCATCCAAAACACAATCATGTTTCCTATCCCGGAAAAAGTCATCAAATACTTATCCTTTACTTATGAGCGGCAAAGTTCTGCAGAGCAATTACAAATTTATCCTTGTGGGCGTCACATTTTTCTTTCAAATGGAGTACTTTAACTTCATGTTAACGATAAAAAAGGATTTTTTTAACGGTCGGGGAAAAAATAATGTAATGGGATGTATTATGCATTTCTGAACAAAAAAAAACGGACAAAAAATTTTGTTTAAAATCAGTCTTAAATAACTTTTTGTTTTTTTTGACAGATTTTAATTATCTTTTGAACCAGTCGTAGCTACTTTCATCAAGATAATAAGGTATTTAATATGGAAATTGCAAAAAGGCTTATTGAAAAGTTTTCCCAATATGTTCGCAATAAAGCGAATATTACAACCATCATAAAGTTATTTAAGATTAAATATGAACTAAATTTTGTTTGTCCGGTTTTTTTAAGAGTGTTAAAATAAATTATTGATGGTCAAATCATATTTATAACATTTATGTACCTACCCCATATTCCAATCGCAACCCAGCAGCCGATAAAAACAAGAAAAAGAAGAAGGCAGATTACGTCAGTACAAGACCTATTCTTTAATGGTCCCTTAAAATCTGGATCGTACTCGATACGCCTTCCTAAAAAGAATTATACCTACGTTAAAGTAGTAATATGTATAATACATTCCTATATCTACGAAGGGTATAATGAAAATTTTGAGATTTTACACTTTTATGCCATAATTTATCAAAGTAATTTTTACTACATGCAATACCATTTTCAATGTTTTAAAATACTTTTCTCACTTTTCTTTAGTTATGGAAGTTATAAGCCATTATAGTAGGCGAGGTAGCGTTATGTTTTTTATACCAATTTTATACCAAATGAATTTTATTTGTAGCAGTAAAATAGTATAAAATAGTCAGTAAAAAAAGTGACAAAAAGTAATTTTATACCCTGTCAAAATTTTTGAGGCAGTTTTATAATCAGGTTTTCATCAGAAGAACGACTTTAAATTATATTATATGCTAAACATAATATGATATATTATCTATTTTTAAACCCAATAGTAATAAACGTATTTTTAAAATTCTTGACTTTGACAAATAAGCACCTGTAACCTGTGACAGCCAGGTTTTTTCAGGTGAAACTATCCTTATAGTATAATGCAGTTTGTAATCAATTGGATCAGAGCTGCAGGAAATAAGCCCAGCAACCCCTATATCACCGAATGTCTCGTGAAAATCTCTATCCATTGATAAAAAAATATACCGGGTTTTCCATTT
The DNA here is from genome assembly GCA_014170235.1 of Listronotus bonariensis. NCBI lineage: Eukaryota > Metazoa > Arthropoda > Insecta > Coleoptera > Curculionidae > Listronotus > Listronotus bonariensis. The sequence goes on from JACEGR010006136.1 coordinate 8,985, forward strand.
AAAAATATGTGACTCGCGCTGTAACTCTTTTGTTTTTGTTTCAAATGTTTTTCTGATAAGATTATAATTTCTTCAGAAAAAAAAAAACAAAAAATGGCTAAAGTCGTTTTTTAAAAGAATACAGAAAAGTTCAAAAATAAAGCCCTGTTTACTTTAAAATGAATAACCCTGTACATCCAACATACAATTATTTTTTGGTCCTAATATTTTTACTGTGTGAGTGTTTTATAAGGCTTAATATTTTTCCATTTTTTTTTAAATGAACATTTTCCTACATTACCATTAAAAAAACTGTTAGTGCTAACTAATTTAACTAATTTTTAAAATAATCTTACATAATATTTGATATTTGCTATAAAATATATTAAAAATAAAAGTCGGTGGAGTAAACATTTTCGGGTATATGATTTTTTAATTTGTGGCTACCAGTGTCTAATTTAACCGTTAATTGTTGCTTTACATATTCCGACTTTCAGATGCTGCCATCGTTGCATCCACCGCTACTTGGGTAGCTGACGCTCGCTGCTCTTAAATATAAGAGAAAAACGCTGGGACTCTAAAAACTTTAAGTAGGAAACGGATGTGGCATAAAATCTGAAATTAATAAGGGTAAAAAGTTTAGCTTGGAAATATATACAAGGGTCAAATTATTTATCTATTAGGCCGACCATACACATTCAATTTTAACTAAAAGTATATTATGGGACGAGCATGAGTATGACTTGTGCACTACGCTAAGTAAACGGGAATGTCGAAAACATTACCAAAAATTACCGTATTTATCATTGCCTTATTTATGCACCCACAATGCATCGTATGACGGCCGTGGCTTAAGCAGCATATTGACGTGTCATTTTTGTCATTTTTGGTCAGCAAAGACGTCATAAGATGACCACAAAATGACGTTTAAATGACCTCCCTAAGCCACAGACAAAAGACGTTCCGTTAACGACGTTATAATTGATGTATTCCTTTTAGGGTCTAGAGCCGCCCGAAACGACACCAAGAGTGTTCCTTTTAATTGCAGTCTATTGTATTTTTGACACTCTTGACAGTTTAAGAACGGTTTCGGGCGGTTCTAGAGCATAAAAGAAATACACCAAATGACGTCTCTAAGATGACGACAAATTGACGTTCCCAAATTTAGGCAAATGACGTCACACTAATGTTATATTTTTTTACAGTGCATTTATTTTATTTTCTTCCCCCTCCTTATTTTTTAAACGGATCTATTTAAAAATTAATACTTTGGGATATGTAATTAATGCATATATCACATATATGCTATATCTTAGAGTAAAATTGACAGATAAAAATTCCAAGATGGCGGTTGAACAAAATTTTTATGTCAGTTTTACTCTATTTAATATTTATTATTTCATATTCCCAACTTTAAATTTTTTAAACTGATCCCTTTAAAAAATAAAAGGAAAAGGGGGAATTAAAGAAATATACTGTATAGGGTACTTTAAATTATATAAGACATTCGTAATAATTTTGCCAACTGAGAGAGATTACTTTAAATATAAGCAATATAAATTGAGTTGCATAATTTGCATGTTACAATTTTTGTAGGGGAGATCCGGAAAGCCCCGACCACCTAAGCGAATTTGAATTGAATTGTAAAGTGTCAGTAACATATAAGTCTTTATAAAAAATGGCGTTAACCTAATCTGTTTATATTAGGGTTTGCTTAATTTTTGGAAAAGTGAACATAATTAGTAAAAAAACTAACTTAATAATGAAAATATTTTTTACTATAAAATTAAACATTTTTAATTAAATTAAACCACATTAATACCACATAACTTTTTATCTAATATTCAGAATTTTCTATTTAAATAATAAATTTTTCGGTATAAGACTAAGAGGTAAAACGTAACATAAAAAAATATGTTTTTATTACATTTTTATAAAAATATTAGAAAGCAATTTTCTCTGGGTGCTTTTCCCGATAACGCAATTTTTCCTTTAAAATTGCAATCTTCTTTTAAACTTTACCAAACCAAATATTTTACTAGTGCATATTAAAATAAAATCATTCACCTACATTTTGATATATGAATGATGCAAATTAATACTTATGTATCGTAGTAACGTTTAAATTTTAACAGAAGAAAAATACATCAACCTGCATCCGTTTTTCGATGACTGAAGGATTAAAAGCGAATTCGCGAAGCGTAAATCAGCTAAGTTAGCAGCTTAGCTTTAATGTTTGTATTAAGCGGAAGACACCGAATCGGTTGCGTTTAGAAATTATGAAGGTGAACATCGTTACCCACTGGGCGGGGCTTCCCGGACTTCCCTACAATTATACAAAATAAACCAGGAGCGGCCAAATCTCCTAAAGCTATTATTTAAACTAAGAAATTATCTTTATCTGTTTGTGCTTAACAGTTTGAACTAATCAGAACAATTTAAAATATCAGATGAAACTGAATGTGTATTGCTGACCTTACGAATATTTTTCTCATCGGTTTTTATCCGATAATTTTTTAGAGATGCAGGAGTTTAATATTAAAAACTAATAAATAAAGTCTTTATAGCATAATTGGAAAGAAATTAGAAAAACAATTAGATCTGCAATAGTCAATAAAAGAAGAAAAAACTAAGGTAAAGTTAAATTCATACAAGAAATAGCCACCAAAGTCATCAGCTCGTCGTGTTGTATCTCACTTTCAAATGACTTCTCATTTTGACACCCGCACACTATTTAAACGACGCATTAAAAAGAAATGGTTGATTGCCGTCTATACTTGTATGACGTCATTATTGTCATAAGACGTCAGACCAAAATTGTGACGTTATTTTAACGTCATTTTACTCACGTGTTTTTGACATCGTTGAAGCGACGTCTTTTCAACGAAATTTTTTTGTCATACCAGCTTATAAAATGATTCGTGTCAAAATTCAACCAAAATCATATGACAGAAAAATACGACTAATAATTTTACAAAATTGAAATAGGAAAAAAAATCTACCGATAGATGGCGTAATGGACAATAAACTACTACTTTTATTCAACCTCTTCGCTTTTTATCGGCTACACCGTACCATATGAGACCTACATAATTTGCGACCGTTCTACGGTTGGTGATCTCAATCAGCTTTGAAAGAAATGCCCTCGGCCAGTGTAAAAATCTGCATCTCCAGGTTTTTTTTATCTTTGGACAAACCACGAAGGCTAAAAGCCTAAATACTAACGTACCGTGGGTGTCTTAACGAGGTACGAGGGAGTTTGTTGACACGAAACTTAAATACTTGAAGATTTGGGGGAAGGAAAGACCTCCGCGGGCAGCAGGTTCCACATTCTAGAAACTCTAGGGATAAAAGAACGAACAAAGTTAGTATTTTGGGGCCTGTCCAATTGAACTGTATGGGGATGCATACGCGCGGCACCACGAGTTTCTCTGTTGGGAACTGCAAGAGGAGGGACTATACTGGACAATTCGTCGGAGCAGAAGCCGTAAAAGTATCTATAGAAGAGCGATAGATCTCCCACAGCTCGACGATGAGCAAGATAAGGTTGGACAGTGTCCCGAGAGATGCGACCTTGCAGTGCAAGAAAATTGCAAGCAGTAAAAAGATTTTTCCTATTTCAATTTTTAAATAAAATATCGTATCATTTTGACTTACAAAAAGTATATGCGTCAATTTTTCGTCATCTTACAGACGTTATTATGACGTCATTAACGGGACGTCTTTTGTTTGTGACCTAGGAAGGTTAATTGAAATTAATTTTATACATCTTATGACGTCTTTGCTACCAAAAATGACTAAAACGAAACGTCGTCAATAAGACGTTAGCTTGCTGCTTGGGAAATCTACTTTACAAATATTTTTTTCAATAAGGGGGTGATTTTTAGGACACGGGAGTGTTTTAATTCTTAATGATATGTAAAATAAAGGAAAAGACCCCTGGAAAAAATGCAGAAGTGTTTTAAGTGAAGTTGGCAACTAAACGGAAAAAAAGGTTTAAAATGAACGTTTTTTTAACTAGCTAAATTTTTAGTTTTAATGCTGTAGAAATTACAAAAGTGCGCACAAGGAAACAAGCAGTCCGGATATCAGTACTGTCAGCAAAAGCCGGCAACGGCTTTTGGTGGGTCATACATGTTTCAATTATTGTTTTAAATTTATTATTGACCTCCTATTATAAGTAATTAATTTATTGTTAGTGTCAAAAAAATATATGGACAGTGGAATTCAACAAAAAAAATACCATAGTTATTAAGCATGGTGCGGACATTGGCCTGTCACTGGCCGCTTCAGCTAAATGTTCTAAAATAATAAACTTATATAGTTACCGGGTTGACAGCCATATAAAAACCAGAAAAATTCCCCAGACACCAAGTACAAAATACTTATAAAAATGTATTTTTAAAAGAGTATATCTAATTTTTTTGGAACTCTTAAAACTCGCACATACAGTGCATTCCAATTAAAACGAGCCACCCCCATAATTTGGTTATTTGTACATGTACACTTTAAAAAAAAATCATAAAATACGTTAATTTTTATTTTTAGGGGGACACATTTTTGTGTCAGTATTTACTTATTCAAGGTTATCCCCTCCCCCCACCAACACAAGCGTCAAAAGTTTAAATGGGAAGGGGGTCAAGTGGTACATCATTTTAAAGCTCCTGATGACTACTTTAAAACCCTAAAATATAAAGTCAATACCTTCACCTATTACATAATGGCGGAACTTTAAATATTACCCAAATACCTGATTGGATTGGCTATATTTTCGAAACTAATAAAATAAAATTTACTTGATGTAGTATTTTCTTAAAGCTCTTTTAAAGATTTTTTATTGGTAATATAATTTACAGGGTGCTTCATTAAAAAAATATACACTTTTTAGCCTACCCTGTATTTTATCACTAGTATTACCATTAAAAGGATTTTGAAAAGAGCTTTAAGAAAATACCACATTAGGAACATGTAACTTTATTAGTTTTGGAAATACGGCCAGCCCAATTTTTTGTAGTAGGTAAAGATATTGACTTGATATTCTAGGTTTATAAAGTACTCGTAAGGAACTTTAAAATGATGTATTACTTGACCCCCTGTCCCATTTAAACTTTTTGACAATTGTGTTTGTGAAGGGAAGGAATAACCCTAAACAAGTAAATTTTGATCCACAAATATGTCCCCAAAAAATAAAAATTGACGTGTTTCAATATTTTTTATAAGTGTACAAATAACGGGAATATTAAGGGTGGCTCGTTCTAACTGGAATATACTGTATATATGCAAGCATTGAAGGCCCCAGCGGTCGTTTACTGTATCTAAAAACATTCTAAATAAATCTTCTGGCAAATAAGGATCGAAAATGTTATCGCGTGCATAGCGGACGTATACGACCTTAGTGGCATATCTACTAGGCGAGCGTATTCGACCGACATGGCAGTCAACCTGTTAAACAACACCACCAATTAACTAAACTACAAAACCGATATTTATCATTAGTTACAATATCAACATTAAATTATTTTAGAAATACATTCTTTTTTCTTTATAAATGTATTATTTGCGATACTAACAATGCTTTTTTTTCAAAATGATATCTACAAAAACAAAGCCAGGCAACATTAAAACAATAATTAAGTTTAGAATATTAATATTTAAGTATGCGATATTGTCAAAAAAGCAGTAATTACTTTTTAAAATGCTACACGCAACATTTCTGCTCTCTCTTGATTCTTATCTCTGAGAAAATTTAACGACAAAATATACGTATATATAGATAATAAAAATAAAAATCCCATAGGCGAAACCTTATATACCTCCATTTGTTTTTATCATTATAAGATTAATTACTTACTGTTATCAAAATGGCGTATGTCGTCATCGTCAAAGTCTTCCAGATATACGTAATCGTCTACGCGATCAATATTCATTTTATTTAACACATAAGTACAAAAATACTACACGTTTATTTGCTTCGAACTAACCAAAATATAACAGTACCGAATGTAACAACCAGTTATTTACTTTTCGTCACTAAGGTAAAATTTATTATATGCAAAATTTGTTTAAACTATATCCTCCGTGTTATTGGGATTTGTAAATACCATTTAATTTTATTATCTTTGTTTTTACGTTTAAATATAAGTGTGATTCATGTCAAGAGTTTATTTAGGATCAGAAAGGATTAGGATATTTTTTTTTACTTGCTTTACATAGTATTTTTTCTTACAACTATACCTTGGTATAGTTCCTGTCAGAATTTATTGTCAACTTAGTTATTACAAATCAGTTTTTTTGTAAACTGTCAGTTAGATTTTGTCACAATTTATTGTCATAAAAGTATAGTCGGCATTGCTCTTTTTGTTAGAATTTAAAGGTTAAACCTAGTTTAAAAAATTTGACGTAATCGAAATATTTTTTATACGTTTTGGCTGTAATTTATTTAATTTTAACGTAAAAAGTTTGAAATTTGGCATTACTTGGTAAGTTATATAATAGTATATTTGTACCTCAGAGCTGACTGACTAAACAATAATAAATTAAATAATAAAAAACATTTCCTAAAAAGTGGATTCAGCCCAAATGCTTCCGAGGTACAGATATTGCAGGGGTGACCAACCGGTCGATCATGATTAAATGGTCGATCGCAACTATGAGTCCAGTCGATCGTGGCAAGGCAAAAAAATAATAATAATAATAATATTATTTATTTACCAATAAAAAATAAATACATTTAAAAACATTAAACTTAACTTTAATGATCAGTGGTAAATAAATACAATGACCCACTAAGAAATACTTCGCGCGTGGGTATTCCACATATTTACCATATAACATAAAAATTTAGGAACCTAAAAACAGTAAAATGCTACAATGCTAAATAAAATATTACAAACAATGTAACTGAAAGTAATTATGTATATACATATAACAATATAAATATAAAAAATCTTGGCAAATGTGGACACATAAATGGGTAAATAGAAATAAATATAAATAAACATAAATAATTATAAACAACAACAAAAAATACAAAAATTAAAAATAAATATGGATAAACAAGTAGACACTCAAACTAGATGACAGTCAAGATCACTCACATATTAAACACTAATGAGTATATATTCATTAATAAGATTAGCTTCAAATATATGCACACTTAGAACATAATATATATTAAAACAAAGCGTAAGATAAGAAGAGAAAAAAACTCAAGACAATCCATTTAACAGAATATTATTTTTAAAAAAAGTAAGACCACATTATATTTGTATAATATTTACTAACATTAAATAAAAGACAAAGTAACCTATTCCAGGCAATTTAGTACAAGATACAGTGGCACAATATTCAAATCAATCACTAAAAATTATGTAAAGCAAAAAGAAAATCACAGTCCTGTCAAATATTCAATTTTATTCCCTATTATGTCATGAATAGTGCTTCTCGGTTTTTCAAATATCCACGATTTTATTTTCCTTTTAAACGTTTTTAACTGATTTCTGTTGTTAAGGTTCTTAAGTTCGATTGGAATAAAGTTATACAGTTTAGGACCCAGGTACGCAAAGCATCTTTTACCAATCGATTTTTCAACCTTCGGAAGTCTATGCATGTTGAAACTTTGGCGTGTGTAATACTTTTGGTCAACATTTAAAAGCTTATTCTTTTCCTTGTGTTGCTTAATAAGCTAGTGTAAGCAAAAAATTTGGCGTACATCCAACACTCTAGCCAGCTCATAAAGTTGGTTACTGGGAAAAAGCAAGGGTTTTTTGTAAATAATGCGCAGAATCCACTTTTGGATTTTTTCCAGTTCAACAGCATAAGTATTTGCTGCGGCTCCCCATGCAGTAATACCGTAAATCAAGTGGGTTTCAATAAGGCCGTAATATAAAGTTTTTAGTTGTTCTTTTGTTAGGATTCTAGAAAGAAACTTAAATTTATACAGTGATGCCCCAATTTTTTGGACAACGGTTGCAATATGTATGTCCCATTTCAGATGACTATCTATTTGAGCTCCAAGATATTTCATAACCTTAGGTCCACTAATTTGCAAGTTATTCCAGGTGCCTTATTATTATTTTTTCTTTAATAGTACGCGCTACTTCGTTTTCATCAGTGGGAAACAAGCAAAAGGAGCTTAAAATGCGTTTTTTTATTTTACCTTTTTACAGGTTTTCGGAATTTTTGATGCTATTTTTTGCCTATGTCACTAAAAAAGTTACAAAATGTGTTTGCTATAGTTTCTTTATTAGTTGTTACATTTCCATTCTCCATATTTAATTTCTCCACTCAAACATCCTTTTTGTTGTTATTCGTTAATGTTTTAATGCACTGCCAAAAATTAGTAGAGCTATTTCCATTTTTGTTAATTTTATCCTGATAATATTTTACCTTTGCTCTATTTATCAAAAAGTGTGACGAGATTTCGGTATTTTTTAAAATTATTTACATTTTCTTCAGAGGGTTTACTTTTCATTTTTCTGTACAGGATATTCTTATTTAAAATTGACCTTACTAGACCCTTCGTAATCCACTCCTTTCTTTTAATTTCATTATGTTTTTCTTTTACCCTTGTTGAGTTTTTTTCTATATAACAATTTAATTTATTTACAAACACAGATGTACTTTCTTCTGAAGTTTTTGCGGCATATACGTCATGCATTGTTTCAAGGGCCAGCTCTGCTTTCAACTTAGATTCTTGTAAAAACATTTTAGATCTGGATTTTTAGGTAAGCTTTGTGCATTAGAAGCATGTTCTAATGGGAAAAATATGATCGGTAATATTTGTATTAATAATAGCTGGTACAAGTTTACATTTCAATGCCGTTTTTACTTTAAAAAATAAATGATCTAAGCATGACCTAGAGTGATGGTGAATTCGCGTGTGCTTGTTTATAGCTGATATAAAGCCAGCCTCTTCCAGAACATTCAGATAATCATTTACCCTTGTATCTGCATCCAAAATATTAACATTTATATCTCCCACCATGATATGAAAATCTGATGATCTGGAATATAATTTTAAATAGTTGCTTAATTCACCAGTAAATTGTGTAGCGTCTGTTGGCGGAGATCTATAAACTGATGTAATCATTATTTTTACGTTGTTATAAGTAATAATAATCTGAATAACTTTTATGTTAGAAATATATACTATCTTACTAGAGAAACTGTAGCAAGTTTTTATGAACACAATAACACCATCATTCTTATTTAAAGTACCCTCATTATATATCATACTGTCTGTCTGTCTGTGTGTCTGTATTGTCTCCCCGTGGCCTAGTGGACAGAGCTTTGATCTTCGAAGCCAGAGGTCGGCGGTTCGATTCCCAGCGGGGAGACATATTTAGGTAGTAGTTATTTAAAAATAACGACCGTGGTGGCACTACCGCGTTGTCTAAAAGGTGCTGTGAAATGCAACTGCATGTTTCAGTGCTTGGACAACGTTGACAGAACAGGGGGAACGATGGGTTAAACATCTAATAACCCGACACCCACGGTACTCTGGTATTTAGGCATAGACCTTCGTGGGATGTCAAAAAGATAAAAAAATGCTATATCCAGGAAGAGAATAAAAACTTTTGTCCTTAACTGTCCAAGTTTCAGACAAAACAACCACATCAAAATCTTGCTTAACTTCGCTTAAAATTACCTTAAGCTCGTCAAAGTTTTTATTAGGACTTCTAACATTGGTATGAAATATATTAAAGTACGGCCCTGTTCCATATTTCTCTATAAAAATGTTGTATTCAGATATATCTTTAATCACCTTTGTGTCTATAATATCGGATGTAAATTCTCTGATAAAATTATCCATATCAAAGAGAGAGAGAGAAAAAAAAGAAAATAATTGACAGTGTAAACAGAATTTATCGGTAAAGTATGCCTATCCTAACAATGCTTTTTTTTGTGGGTACCTGTAAATTGAATATCAAATAATTGATGCACATTTAATGTATTTATTTTATCTAACGCTTTTTTTTTGCTCACTCTTAATTTTAAAAACAAATAAACAAATATACTTACTAAACTATCTAAAATATAAAATTAGAATTTTTTAGTAATTAAACAAAGAGAATACACTATACCTAAGATATAAAGTTAAGATTTTTTAAAAATATAACAAAGAAAAAAAAACAATAGCAGAGTTGACAAACAATTTGCAAAAAAAGGCTACATTAATTCTATTTTATGTCCTTAATTTTATTTGGGTTTGAACGCAATGGGTACGGAGCACTTTTTTAGGCACATCACTAGAGTTTTTGTTCGGCGTAAATTCCAACTTTCGCTTTTTTTCGGACTCAGTTTGTTTGGGGCTGGTTTTCAAAATTAAAAATTTTAGGGTTTTTCTCTACATTCGAACTCGCAATGTCTTTTTCTTCCAGATCCTCATCTACCAGTATAGATGGGGTAGAAGGTTCACTCTGCACTAGCCTTGGTGGTGGTGGTGGTGTTGTTGAGATGTAATTTTCGCCTTCTACCTGGTTTTTGAAGTCGTTATAAGTGTAGACAGTGCCGTCTACTACAAGCTTATTTCCCCGGATAGATGCTGCTTTATTTTGAGCTTGTGCTTCCTTTAATTTTTCAATGAAGACTTTTCGTTCATGTCGGTCCTCTGGTGTCAAATCTTCATTTATGAAAATATTAGTGCCCTTGAGAAGCATCCTTTTTGATAATACTTCCCTTTTCTTATAATATGTTACAAATTCTACAAGTACTGGGCGTTCTTTTGTAGTCTTTCTTCCTAATCTAAAACAGTTGGATATTTCAGAAATTTCTATCTGGATCTTAATTTTTTGTACAATGAGGTTATGTAGCTTATTCAAAGTTTCATTATTTGTTTCCTCAGGTTCTTCAGCTAGACCATAAAATATTGGATTATTCTTTTTTATCTGGCGTTGTATAAGTTTAAATTGGTTTTTAAAGTCAGAATTAACATTTTCCAGGCGAGCGATCTTTGCCTCGGCTTTGGATATCTTCTCCGACAGTTGAACTTTTACTTGTAATTCTACTTGGACTTTATCAATCTTTGAAGAAATATCGCAATTATAATATATAAATATATTTTTAAGCAAGTGTATTGTAGTAATATTGTAAAAATAATTTTTGATTCACAGTTTACTTTACTGTGTTATTTTGAGCCATAAAACAAAATAATCAAGTTTAATATTTTCCCCACATATTTTTACCCTAGATATTAGAAAATAGAATTCGACAATTCCAGCAGTAACTTCAAAAACGCATCAGTTCAAAGATATTCAACCATGGCAACACAAGCAACATAAATTGCTGTTAAATAGAAATGATAAAATAAAGGAGATAATGAGTCTGTAAAAAATAATAACCAAGCTATTTTAAGGTTACTAAACAAAATTTACGTAAATACCTGGGGTCCGAATTTACCAAAATATTTTATAAAATCACTACTTTTATTCTTTTTTTTTTACTTAGTTTTAAACGGAATTTACTTCAAGATCGTTATTAAATGGCATTGTTAAGTTAATTACCCTCGAGATCAAACAACATCAAACAAGCAACATAGGGTTGCCTATTGTGATTTCGGCACGTTTTGCTATTCTACTTTGGTTAGTGTGGTTCGGTAGATAGCTTAGATATGCATATAAATTATATTTGCTTGTAGATTTAAAAAATAACCTAACTTTGATATTAGTAATTGCAAATTTCTAAAATAGTTGGTGTTAGCTTGGCAATTCTTGCGACCAATAATTTTCTGCCTATAACAAAATAAAAATATTTTCTATATTATCTCCCCCACCAAGCCATAACTACTGTTTGTAAAACTTGCTCAAAATATTGCTCGGAGCTGAGATCGCGCAACACATGCATTATTCCAGTACAATGTATATACGATGATACAGGGGCTAGCTAATATAAAGGCTTTATGTAATAAATTTATATGAGCAATACTTCCTTACGTGGCATGTTGCATTTACCGTGGTTGATGTATTATTGATGCGCTTTGTTGTTGCATTTCCTTTTTTCTAATTATAAACCCGTTAAAATTAGATTAGGTTTAGTCTAGTTTAATATTAAATTTGGTTTCGTTTTTTTTTATTAAGCAACATTTCTTACTCTCATTTTTACGAATTTAACCTAATCTTCAGTCTTTGACTTCTTTTGTTTAATAGACTTTATCTTTATTCTCCTATTTTCATAAAATATTCTTTGTCAAGTTTTTAAAAACCCCAAAATTTAAAAAGTAGAGGAAAAAAATAAAATGTTCCGGAGGTAAAACACCCTTCATTCGGATCTCCGGGTGAGGGGTGCATCCAGGAGGCCTTCATTAAGAAGTATAATTTCTTTTGCAAATATGTGTGGGCTTAACACCAATATAAACTTCGTTTACCATCACCTTCAGTTATCTAAGCACCACATACTGTTTCTAACAAAAACCCAAATAAGTTCTAAATCTTCAACCAACTACTTTCTGTTCCCAGGCTACAAACTTATTTCGTCTTCTTGCCCACATGGTGGCGTATGTGCTTACGTCCGCAACGATCTGGCTTCTGCTCAAGTTTCCAAACTTGAATCGGGCAGGCCTGATATCCTTTGGCTCAAACTTTCCCTTAGGTCTTCTACCAAATTTATCTGCTGTTTTTACCGGTTCCCATCTAATAATTCCTATGTCGAATTCTTTGACTTTCTTTCAACAACACAACAATAGCATAATTACTCAGTTTCCATCGGCTGAAGTGATCGTGCGTGGTGACTTCACTGTCTATAATAAGGATTGGCTCGACTCTTCAAAAACTGACCCCCAAGGCAGAGCAGCCGAAATCTTCGCAGTCAGTAACTCTCTTACCAACTTTATTATGGAACCTACTTACTTTTCTAATTATATTTCAAATCATAGTTCAAATCCCCTAGATCTCTTTCTTACCACCCACCCCGAACTCTATTAAGCATCTGTCACAGCTCCCCTAGGTCGCTCAGATCATGGCTTAGTTACTATATCTTACCCTGCACATCCTGAGGTAAATGAATGCATGCCACCACGCACCGTATGGCACTACAACTCAGCCGACTGGGATGGTCTGAGGGACTTCTTTGTCAGTTATCATATTAAAAACAAAGTTCTTTCTTGCTCAAATGGCAGCAAATCTTTCGGGTCCTTTGCGAAAAACATAAGTAGGAATTTTTATACCAGCTCTTTTCCACCATTAACTTTGGAAGATGAAATTATTTCTACCGCTAAAGGAAAGGCAGAGCTATTTGCTAAACAATTGGCTGACCAATTCAACCCTTGACCCTCCCTGTAAATCATCCAATTTCAGCTGTTACCCCAGTTCCTTATAAAATGCTCGATATTATTTTTAAGGTGAAGAAAATGTCTAGACTGGACGGCATGCAAGAAGTCGTTTAAAAAAATATGCTCCAGAACTTGTACCAATCTTTTCTCGGCTCTTTCAAATTTCTTACGACATCGACACATGTATCTTTCCGGAGAACTGGATAGCTGCACGTGTTCATCCTATTCCCAAGAAAGGATCTAAATCTCTTCCATCTAACTATAGACCAATTTCAATTCTCTTAGTTCTTTGTAAAGTAATGGAAAATTTCATTAATTCACAAATCTTTAATTATTTAAAAAAACACAAAATTTTGCATGACAGGCAGAATGGATTTCGCCACAAAAGATCTACAGCAGATCTTCTTTCCTTCGTATCACACTGCTGGAATAAGTCTTTTGAGTTTCTAGGCGAGTCCCAGATCGTTGCTCTTGATATATCCAAAGCTTTTGACTAGGTCTGGCATGCCGCATTTCCTAATAAACTTCCCTCCTATGGTCTTTCTACTAAACTCTGTACTTTTCTCTTTAGTTATCTATCTGATCGACGTATATCAGTTATTGTGGACGGCCATTCTTCAAACTTCCACTAAGTAAATGCTGGAGTGCCCCAGGGCTCAGTTCTGGCACCAAAATTGTTTCTTTTTACATCAACGACCTTGCCTCGTCCACACTACTCTACTCCACTACTCCACTAATTCCATTTATAGTTTCGCTGACGATAATAGTACTCTTTACTTGATTTTCAGGTTCCTAAACCCATCACTAAACCTGATTTGGAAAACAAACGCAGAGCAATGTAGATATATCACTTTATATGTGTCCCAAATCTGACCTCCCTTGGAATATTGTTCTCATAACTGGGGCATGGCGTGTCCCACAACCCTAAGCATTCTTGATTCCATTCAAAGGAAAGCTATTCGTCTCATTAATGATCCTTCACTTACAGAAAGGCTTCCTTATCTTGCCCATCGTCGGGCTGTGGGGGATTTATCGCTTTTTTATAGATACTTTCATGGCTTCTTCTCTGAAGAATTTTCTAGTATAATTCCTCCACTCACAGTTCCCAACAGTGAAACTCGTGGTGCCACGCGTATGCATCTCTATACGGTCCAACTGGACAGGCCCCGAAGTTCCCACTTTGTTCGTTCTTATATCCCTAAAGTTTCTAGAATGTGAAATCTGCTGCCCGCGGAGGTCTTTTCTTCCCCCAAATCTTCAAGTATTTAAGTCCCGTGTTAAGAGGATGCCGTAGCACGTTAAATTAGCTAAAACGCGATTCGCTGCCGTTTTTTAAATATTTGTTTTGAGAAAAAGTTGTACATAGAAAAGTTTCTTAAAATGATGCACAGATTATCGGAAAGTTAATTGATTCGATAATTAAAATTCCTATTTCCCAAAATTAAAAAACCGTAAAAATAACCAACTTTCCGATAATCTTTGGATAATTTTAAGAAACTTTTCAATATACAACTTTTTTCTTAAACAAATATTTAAAAACGGCAGCGAATCGCGTTTTAGCTCATTTAACGTGCTACGGCATTCCCTTAACGTCTCAAGAAACTCTCTCTTACCTTGCTTAAGACACCTACGGTGCGTTGATATTTGGGCTTTTAGCCTTCGTGGATTGTCCAAAGATAAAAAAAAATCCGACTGTGGCTAAACTACTAACGTCAGTTAGAGAGGGCTGCGCCCCCTTCTTTTGCTTGGTATGGTAAATCATAATCATTTATTTACTTAAGATATAAAACTTTTACGTAGATTTAGGTGTTAAGCAATAACAGGTATTTGCTAATTATTAATTATTTTTAATTTACTCAGATAACTGAATAAATATTAAAAATTTCTCCAGTTTAGTTTAATACTATTATTAGTTTTTACTTACCCGCCCTTCGTCTTATACAAATTTGATAGTTGACACAAATATTTAAAACCTGATATTAAAAATTTAAACCTTTATAATTTTGGATATATCGCCAACGCCAGCATGCTGATGATTTTTAGTCTAAATAATTTGTAAAATCCTTTATATTCCAATAAAATAAATAGTCAATCTCTAACTTTTGTGGGCGTTACTTTTGAGATTAAAATTTGGTATAAAAATGGATATTATATCCATGGCCAAAGTAGATTTAAAAAAAAAATTTAGCCCTTTTTAAGGCAGTAAGGATTATTTTCTTCTAATTTTTATACTTTCTAGTTTTGCAATTTAGATCCCATTTGGAATAATATTTTTAAGTCTACAGAATGGTGTTATAGTCTTTCACCATATTGTCAAGAATAATACCGACGACAAATTAATATACATAATTTACAGACATATTTTTGTACTCTTAAAATTTTACAAAACACTTACTTCTTTCTAAAATTATCTTTTTTCACATATTGATTCATTCCGCCCTAAGTAACATTTATAATAATGGCTAATCCTTTAAAAATTAAGTATAGGCAGAGACAATTGTAGTTCTACCTACTATAGACACCCAGAACAATGCTAAATTTTTGGTCATTAGTTTGAGTAAAAAAAGATACTTTATGCATGTGTTACATACTATATTTTTCTACGACCGTATAAAAAATTCCCAAATTACCAGTTTATACATGTTTTATTTATTTAAACCTCTTAATTTTAATTTTTGCCGCACAGCCATTTTATTGCAACAAAAAGTC
The DNA here is from genome assembly GCA_014170235.1 of Listronotus bonariensis. Lineage (NCBI taxonomy): Eukaryota > Metazoa > Arthropoda > Insecta > Coleoptera > Curculionidae > Listronotus > Listronotus bonariensis. The sequence continues at coordinate 24,940 of JACEGR010006136.1, forward strand.
GTAGCCTCCTTATTTTTTAGACAATTATCCTTTTTATAACTATGCCTTGATTTAATTTTAAAAAATGTATGTACTTACTTTTTGTAGAAATAATACTAAAACAGTATAAATTGTTATTTAATTTCTTAGTCATTCAAATTCATTAATACTACTAATCTTAATTTTTTTTATTAAATTTATTCGCAAACTGCCAAATTTTAAAACTAGTGACACATAAACTAAAAAAAAAGTTTCGGTTAGTAAAAAGAAAACGTTGTATGATTAAAAAGTTGATGAAATTTTTTTGTTCTTTAAAAAATTTGGGATTCAAATCATTGGTGTAGGGAACTAAGATGAACAGCTTTGTTCGATAATAATACTTGGCAGCATTAATTTGCTTAACCGTAAAAATCGGTCAAGCTTTGGTAAACAACGCATAGTCCATAAGTCGTTCCTTAACAGTAGTTTTAGTTAGCTATCACTTGGAGACGGTTGTATGCTGTAAAGTTATTCGTTTTTTTAATAAACTATTACTTTTAGTTTAAACCATCAAGCCTACTATTCTTATTATTACTAAGAAATCCAGGTCTATATCCCGGTAAAACCATAATATGAATTTGAAATAAAATTGACTTTGATTTGATTGATTCTTAGACGATATTTAAAAATATAAGTTACTATTGCTAGGAGTTTTTGCTATGGTATGCATTGTTTATTAAAGTTATGTATTACTTTAAAATATGGTGGTAACTGTTTATACCAAATTCTGACACATACCTAACTAAATTTGTTTCTAAAAGTTATACAAAACACGTTCGCGCACACATTGCGTGGTCGCACATCAGTCGTAATTGTACCAAAAATTTTTGGTCAGCCAAACTTCCATGTGATACAGCAGTGTCGTACAACCAGTTGCATAGTGTGTGGATTCTTTGACATTAAAAAAAATCTTCTAATATGCAAAAAAAACCAGACAAACAAAATTTTGTTTCAATTTAATCTTAAATACCTTTCTGGTTTTTAGACCGATTTCAATTAACTTTTGGTCCAGTTGTAGCTTCTTTTATTAAGATTAATATTTAATATGGGGATTGCAAAAAGTATTATAGGATTTGATGTTTTACAGGAAAGAGCTAATGTTGCATTTTCACCCAAATTTTCGAACACTCTGTGAAATAATTTCATGTCACAATTCTGTTAATTGAATTTTAAAGCCCCTTCTTTTTTATCATTTCTTTTTTTATTATTTATATCGATATTTCTCTTCTAGAAAAAAATACAAATATTTAATATACACTATAATGCAAAATATGGGGAAACCTAAGATTTGGATGGTCATATTTTCGAAACTAATAAAGATAACTATATCAAATGTAGTATTTTTTCAAAGGACTTTAAAAGATATTTTTATTGGAGATAAAATATAACATAACAAAAATGTGATTACTGATTTAAAAAGTAAAAACAACTTAACAAACTAATATTTTTATTTATTTTTTATCATAAAAATAAACAGTTTAGGAAAAGTGTAAAAATATAACTTCACACAAATTTTATTGTCTTTTTTTTAATTTGTATTTTCTTTAAAAATAAAGTTATAAATATAAATAAAAAAAAAGAAATGTTAAGAAAAGTTGGGGCTTTAAAACTCAATGCACTGGTAAAAAATTGCGACGTTACATTATTCCACAGAATGTTCAAAAAATTGTGTCAGAATGCACCATTTAGCTCTTCCCTGTATACCACCCAATCCTATAAAAATTTTGCATTCCCCATATTAATTAATAATATTAATGAAAGGAGCTACCACTGGAAAAAAGATAATTAAACTTGGTTAAAAGACCAAAAAGTAATTTAGGAATTTAAAAAAAGCTGTGTCCGTTTTTTTTGCCCAGCAGTGTGTTTTGTGATAGGTCAACCAAGTATTGGCATTGGGGTTCAATGTTAAAAAATATATTGTTGTATTTAAACCCAGATAAAACCTTATTATTAGTCGTATTTAAACTATTTAAAAAATGTTAGAATAATCATTTATTTATCTATTTTTTCAAGAAATTTTTTAATTATAGCATTTTCCTTTATTTATTTCTACATTTATTTAAATAAACGCAAATTAATATTCATTTATGAATTTATTATCTTCTACTGTTATTACTCCTCGTATATAACGGTATAAATAAGGTAGTTATTTGTGGTAGTTTAAGTAATAACTTCCTTTTATGACTGAATTTGTTGGAATTTAAAATAATAAGGTTCAATTTTAAATGTTTTTATAACATTAAGGTTTAAACATATATTGGGGTAAAAAAACAAGGCATTATGTACCGGGTGTCAAGTTATAAATTTACACCCCATTAACTTTTGTATTTTTATTGTAGAGAATAAAAAAAAACAACTTATCTAGTTTATTAGGTATTTTTCAAATTAGTAAACAAATTTTTATTACCTTTTAGGATATACAGGTACGACAAAAGTATGATTTATTAATTATTATTAAAATATATTTATTTTTATTAAAAAACTTGTTAAAGAACCTAAAAAACATATTTATGATATGTCTATTTTTTATTAGTTTCAAAAATTTCACCCTGGAAATCTGAACAATGATTTTTAATTTCTATTAAAAACGTAATACATTTACATTCCTGTATATTTCTCATTTTTTAAGGTATAAAACAAAGAAAAATACCTTTTGTTGGGTTGAAAAAATCTATATTTAATAGCTTCGGAAATATGGCCATTTAAATCTAAACAATAAGTTTAGCGTAAATTTAAATTATATATATATATATATATATATATATATATATATATATATATATATATATATATATATATATATATATATATATATATATATATATATATATATATATATATATATATATATATATATATATATATATATAATTTAAATTTATGCTAAACTTATTGTTTAGATTTAAATGGCCATATTTCCGAAGCTATTAAATATAGATTTTTTTCACCCTTTCGGGGTCATCCCACCAAGGTCCGACGACCGCCCCCTAGGTGGTGCACTGCAGCCTGAAGGCTTATTGTACCTTGACCCCTACTCCTTCTCATTCACACACCATTCATTCCATAACTTGGATGGTTGTTGCTCGGTCCGCATCCCCGAGCAGAACACCGCGTGCCGCTGCCCGAAACACCGCTGTCGCCGGACACCCATCCAAATTATGGGCGCGCATTTCACTGCTTAACTCCAGTGATCGACGCTTGTCGATACAACCGAAGCCGCCACAAGCGCGCCTTTTAAATATAGATACTATATGTAGTATTTTTCTAAGCTCTTTAAAAGATCTTTTTAACGGTGGTTTAATATTACAGGGTGTTTTATTAAAAATAAAAAAATTATAGTTTTTGTTGCACCCTGCTCATGTTAAAAGACTTATTTGAAAGTTATAGAATTTACTCAATCAATTGTTTTTTTGTACGATAAAAACAATAAAGCAACTATACTCTAAAATGAATCATAAAAATAAGGGCGACATGCGGTAGCACCTTATTTTGGGACAAATGGAGGATCATAGTCCAAAACGTATGATAATCGTTAAATACATGATAATCTCGATGTTGCATTTACCGTAGATAATGTTTGAACATATTTGTGGCGAAACATCATTACACTGGGTTAACCAAATTCGATGGTTTTTACAGAAAGCTGATGTTGTTGTATTTTTTATACAAAAACCGACCTAAACCAAAGTTTAAGTCCTTATGTAGGTTAAATTATTGCGGAAAACGGTCGATTCGAAATCACGTGACCGAAATATCGAAATTTCATTGGGCTGTCGGCAGCTATGTTAAATAAGTCACAGATCAAAACCAAATAAAATTTCAATATTGTAGTCACGTGATCCGGACCTACGGAGTTCCGCAATATTTTAGCATACTATATATATAAGGACTAGGCATTACTACCCTTTGTGGGAGTGACATTTTAGATAACTAGTATAAACACATTGTATTTAAAGCCAAGGCAAAAAACTGGATGTTTCTTTCGAGCCAAAAAGTATTTTCCCCTTTTAACTTTTACACTTTGTATGTGTCCCAAGTCCTACCCTCTTTGGAATATTGTTCTTATACAGTGCATTCCAATCAAAACACGCCACCCCCATAATTTGGTTATTTTTACACCTTTAAAAAAATTCTGAAACACGAAATACATTTTTGTGCCAAAATTTACTTATTTAAGTTTATCTCCTCCCTTACCAATACAAACGTCAAAAAGTTTAAATGGGAAAAGGGGTCAAGTGGTACATCATTTTAAAGCTCCTGACGAGTACTTTATAACCCTAGAATATAGAATCAATATATTTACCTACTACAAAATCGCCGTACTTTAAATATTATCCAAATACCTGATTGGGTAGTATCCTGCGTCATTTACTCGCTAGAGCCAGGGCCGGATTATCCAAAGGCCCCGCATTGGATTGGGGCCCCGCGCAAATAAATTGGTGCCCCGAGCAACCAGAAAAAAATAAAAACTGCAAGTGTTTCGTTTTGTCCAAATTAACTTAATAAGTTTTCATAGTTAATGAAAATAATAAGCACCAGAAGGTCTCCGGTCTTCAATTCTCATTAATAAAAGAAAGACCTTTATCTTTAATTTTATCATAAAGGGACCCTAAGAATTGCATTGCCTAGGGGCCCAGACATATGTAGCGATTTCGGCCCTGGCTTAAACGTGTTCTTTAATATCATGCGTTTTCTTTAAATTCTTCATACATTTTTTATTTATTTATTAAAAACTGTAAAACCTGTGAAAATATTTCTAAAGCACTTTTATGCACAATACAGATATGCATTTTTTCCAAGGTTATGCATTTTTAATTCTTTTATTTATTTATTAAATTTTAAATGTAACAACCTGTATATTTTTAATAATTTATATAAAAAGTTATAAAGATTAAGGAAAACGCAATAAATTAAGAAACACACTGTAGCGAGTAAACGACGCAAGATAGCAAATTAAGGTTTTCATCAGTATTTTTGGCTTGAAAAAAAAGCCTCGCAAATAAGGTCAGGTTTAATGTAAAACTCTGTTTACTAGGCTTAAATTTCAAGCTTAGCTTACTGTTAAAAACCTTAATTCGCTATCCTGCGTCGTTTACTCGCTACAGCGCTTTTTTATTTCTTGCATTTTTAAATTCTTCATAACATTGTCTTTAATAGAATTTTCAAATTCTGTTTAATTATTTTTTAAGTCAACTTTTTATAGATTACAGCTAGCTTTTTGTTATTTTATTGGATAGCTTATTTTTCATTTATTTATATACTTATTCAAATTTTAAATAATCAAACTATTTTATCCTGTTAATTTCTTACCCTAAAAAATTCTTAATCCAGGTTTTAATAAAACGGTAATTTTTCATACAACATGAAACAACTGTTTTAATGTATGTAAGTAATAAATACCAGGCCAGAAGATTTTTCTTCCGATTCAAACCTAAACACTGGTTTTAAGTCCTGTTATATTATGTTTTTGACCCTTTGACTTAATTTAAGATACCCAAAGTACAATTGTTATTTGGCGGATGGCCTTTGGGATCTGTTAAGATAAAAATATATTTTTATATCAGGTTCGCTTCAAACCATTTATAATCTAAATAAGCATACACACTAGGGTGGAACATAGATAACCTACATTTAGATCAGCAGTGGCAAGAAGCATTTTTCGAGTTTTTACGACCTCGCGCAGTGGGTGGACGAACATGCGCCCTTAAAAGCCGTGGCAAAATACAAACACCGGCACCCCGTACCCTTCGTTCGCGGTCTGACCGTAACGCTCATTAGCTACCGTACTTCGAACAGAAAACCAGGACGCCGTCAACAAATTCTTTTCTATAATGCGGATAGTTTGTTTGGAGCCGGGTGCGTTTACCCTCAACTGGCTTTTGCACAAACCGGTTTTGTCGCCCATGAAATGTAAATTTTTTTCGCGCAGGTTATAACATTGGCAATCCATCAAAATCAGTGGGGTGGAACGATTTTTTTGCAAATTATTTTCGTACAGCCTTTAAAAGTTGCCAAAATCTGAACGCCCCAAATTTTTATTTTAAGGTTCCTCATTGGCTCTGCAATTTGCAAAGTATATAAATTTTATTGACTTTTTTTTCGAGTAAAGTAAAATACTTAAGACAACATATTCAATATAATACTTAAAGCCTAATATGTATATTATAATGTAGTAAAAAACTTTTTTTTTTTTTAATATAGCCTAATTTGTATATCTAAAGCTTTTCTTCAACAGTTTTAAATCTACCCACTTACTGGCCATTTTTCAAATAAATATAGCCCGCTGCAAATTATAGCATTTAGCAACGTTTTTGGTAATACTTGCGATAACTTGCGATATAAGAGAATATTGAAATGGCGTCTAAAAACAATTCACCATGCAGAATAGTTAAAATGCAGAGTAGTAGAACTATAAAGAGTGTCTAAGCGCGAAGCTTTCACGACAGTATCAACTAAATGCAAACACAAGGAGTATTCTTTGGTGGTTGAAAATATTGTTTTTCTTATTCATATCGCAATTAATGGTAAAGTGGGAAAAATGGCCAGTAAGTGGGTAGATTTAAAACTGGTAAAGAAAGCTTCAGACATTACAAGTTAGGCTATATTCAAAAAAAGAGAATGTTATGAAGAATTAAAAAAAAATGCAAGAAATTAAAAAGCGCTGTAGCGAGTAAACGACGCGGGATAGCGAATTAAGGTTTCTAACAGTAAGCTAAGCTTAAAATTTAAGCCTAGTGAATAGAGTTTTACATTAAACCTGACCTTATTTGCGGAGGCTTAATTACTGATATCAACCTTAATTTGATATCTTGCTTCGTTTACTCTCTACAGCGTGTTTATTAATTTATTGCATTTTCCTTAATCTCTTATAGCTTTTTTATATAAATTTTATATATATATATATATATATATATATATATATATATATATATATATATATATATATATATATATATATATATTATTATATAACAATAAGTAGGTATAAAAACATTTTTACAAAAGCTTTTTAGTCAGATAACAGATATGCAGTTAATTTTTTTACGATAAAACATTTTAATTTTTTAGTCTTTTTTTTTTATTTTTAATGGGACATTACACATATTTTTTTAATTACCTTTTTAAAAACGCATTATACTAAGTATTTCTTTTCAGCCGTTTCTTAATATTGCATAATATGTCATCCTTGATTGTTATTGGGTAGAAAGTGGTCCACGAAAAAGTTATCATTTAAACAATATTTTTGTTAAGTAAAAAAATAATTGTTTTTTTAAACCTAATTAATAGGTTTGTAAGCTAAAATATTAGATACCGAATTAGTTTATTGTTAAAATTAAAATATTTTTTTATCTTTTCGCGTTAATAAATTAATACTGTTAATTATTTTGTGCGGTTGCAGTTAATAAAATACAAAATGAAAATTTAATTTTTCCAACTAAACCATAATTAGTTTTGTTATGTCCTACTTTTTACCCAATCAAAGTAATAAATGACATAATATGTAATATTATAGAAATTGCTTAAAAAATATATTTTTTTATAATTTGATTTTTTTAAATTTTAAACCATTTAACAATTGAAAGAATTTACAGGGTGTTACATTTAAAATAAAAAAAAAATAATTAAAAATGCATAACCTTAGAAAAAATTTATATCTGCATTGTGCCTAAAAATGCTGTAGAAATATTTTCACAGTTTTACAGTTTTTTAAAAATAAATAAAAAAATTATAAAGAATTTAAAGAAATGCGTGATATAAAAGAACACGTTCAAGCCAGGGCCGAAATTGCTATATATGTCTGGGCCCCTAGGCAATGCAATTCTTAGGGCCCCTTTATGATAAAATTAAAAATAAGGGTATTTCTTTAATTAGTCGGGTGTTTGGCCTAGCGTATAAGGCGTCAAGTCGTTAAGCCCACCACCGACGTGTGGTGGGTTCAAATCCTGCCGGCGGCCTAGGTTAGAAATTTAGTGGTTCGCTCAACAAGACGGACAAAGTGCAAAATGTTTTGACGCTAATAGCCATCAAGGAGTAAGGCGCCGGAACACACTTTGCCGTGTCCTGCGCAACCGTGGACATGCGGACCCCACTCAGTTCGTAGGTTCGTTAGTCCACCTGGGTGGGGACGAGGTCTTAAGTTGTCGCGCATGGGACCGTGTTTCGGAACCCACGTTAAGTTGTAGGTCCCGTCTGACTGACATCACCCAGACGTAAAAAGGACAGGGTTATACCGGCCCTATTCTAAGGTATAAGATTTCTTTAATTATTGAAAATTAAAAACCGGAAACCTTTGGGTGCTTATTATTTTCCTTAACGATACAAACATATAAATTTAATTTGTACAAAACGAAACATTTGCAGGTTTTACATTTTTTCTGGTTACCATGGGCCCCTATCCAATGCGGGGCCTTTGGATAATCCGGCCCTGGCTCTAGCAAGTAATGACGCAGGATATTTACCGAGTAATGTATGGTTAAATATTGCGGAACTCCTCAGGTCCGAAATCACGTGACTACACGTTTTCCGCAATAATTTAACCTACTTAAGGACCCAAACTCTGGTTTATGTCGGTTTTTGTATAATATAAAAATATACAAGAACAAATAGCTTTCTGTAAAAACCATCGAATTTGGCCAACCCAGTGTAATAATGTTTTGCCACAAATATGTTTAAACGTTATCTACGGTAAATGCAACATCGAGAATATCATGTATTTAACGATTATCATACGTTTTGGACTATGATCCTCCATTTGTCCCAAAATAAGGTGCTACCGCATGCCGCCTTTATTTTTATGATTTATCATATCTTGATTCTTTCTCACGACAGTATCAACTAAATGCAAACACAAAAAGTACTCTTTGGTGGTTAAAAACAATGCTTTTCTTATTCATATTGCAATTAATGGTTTTTTAACCACCAAAGAATACTTCTAGTATCTGCATTTTAGCTGATACAGTCTTGCAAGCCTCCTGTTGATATAATCTCACTCTCCTAATCTGCATTTTATCTATGGTGAATGATACCAGTACCACCTTAAACGTTGCCGAATGTTATTATTACTAGCGCGCTGTATTTAATCGTGAAATGGCCATAATCGGGCAGCTCTTCAATGGTTAAAAAAATCTTCAGACATATGAGTTAAGATATATTTTGAAAAAAAAGCCTTTTTAACAAAATTAACATATTAAGCTTTAAGCATTATCTAAAATTTGCCTTGTAAAATAACATGACTGAACGTTTAACGAAATCTTGTTAGAGTATTTACACTCCCAATTAACATATTAAAAATATCTCAAACGACATCTCAAGTTAGTCTGAAAAAAATCTTTTGTAAAGTAGAGTCAAGATAATTTTAATTTTCGGCAAGGGATTTTTAAAAACATTAAAAAATAATTACTTTAATTTCAGTTCTAAGAAATTTAGTACACTTTCTATTGTTTTATAAAGATATGATATGAATGTTGAAAAGCGTGGTACCCTTATCTAAACTGATTATTATTTGCAATGAAAAGGAAATTGCTTATATAGTTTATTTTTTAGTTTTTTTTTTTCTGTTAAATATTTTTTACTCTGACTTGCCAAATAAAGTTGAAATTAAAAATATGGTTAAATAGCTTTTGTAGCAGAAATTAGTAGTATGTAGAAAAATTATCCCTAGAGTTTCTAGGTTGTGGAACCTGCTGCCCGCGGAGGTCTTTCCTTCCCCCCAAATCTTCAAGTATTTAATTTCCGTGTCAACAAACTCCCTCTTACCTCGCTCAAGACACCCACGGTACGTTAGTATTTAGGCTTTTAGCCTTCGTGGTTTGTCCAAAGATAAAAAAACAATGAAGCAACGCATTTTTCTTAAAATCTTCAGAATATGTATAAATAGCAAGTTTTTAAAACATTTGTTTTTTTGTATAAACACACTTGATCTAGTGCTCAATTCTGGATTTGTTTTTAGAATAGCTGCCTATAAAGTGTGCATGTCATGCAATGTTTCTACTCTGTTAATTTTTTTACCGTAAAAATGATTTCATTTTTCGTATGGTTTTTAAATTTTTCTATATTATTCTATACTGGGTATACACATTCATATATCATATACACCTCTTTCTTAAGAGCCTTGAAGCTCAACGCATAATGCCTGTATTTTGAAAAAGTAAGATGTATGGTTATTACTCCTTTTTTCCTATTTTAAAGTATTTTTAACTGAATCATTTTAGTTCCCTATAATGAGCTTATTAATATTATTAATTAAAAAAAATTAAAATAAAAATTCCACAATATAATCTTATTAAGACTAAAACCACAGATTTAAAAGTGCTAAGGTACATACTTAAATCATTTAAATATGTGCTAAAACTATTGTTCTAATCTTTCCACCTGATTCAGCTGGTCACTCAACTTGCTATGTTGGGGATGCAGTTTCAGCGATTATGATGACAACTTATTGTTCCATAGGCGTTTGTTTTTACAACATTTATGCGGGCTTTATACGTGTCAAGTTGCATAGGCAAGTTGCTAAATCAAGTAAATATACTATGGGCACTTTAAATTGAGAAAAAGTGCCTGCAGCGGGACTCCGTGTACTATAGTATTCTACAAATCGACTTCATTCTACCTTACTCGCACTCTGTGTTCAAGAAAACACGTTTAAACCCATGTACAGACTTGGATACAATCGGGACAACATTTTCGGCCGACTGTATCTTGTTCAAAAACATTTTCAGCAACAAAGTTGGCCAACATTTGCAGATACAAGTGTTTCGCGTCCACACTAGTTTTAAAGCTCGTAGAAACGTGCCGATGTTTTCCATATTAAATGGAAAACAGGCGACTTGCCGATTTCTTGGATAAAAACGCCCACCGATGTTGCCATGGCGTTTGCAACAAGTCGGCCGACCGATGTGCAACATTCAAGATACAGTCGGCCAACAAATGTTTTCGCCCATTGTATCCAAGTCTGTACGTGGCTTAAAGTCGATTAAATTGGTCGCCTGTAAGCGAGGTTTCCGAACGTGTCGAATCACACCATACATAACCCTAAAATAAATTTAGGTGTTTGTTGATTTGATTGTAATGATTTCGTTATTTACGTTTTTTGTGTTATTAGAATGCAAAAATTTATCTTATTGTTTTTAATGATGAAAAATATAATTTTAGTTCTATGTGTTTACTGTACAACCAATGTCACCTTGATTTTGCAAAGATTCACAATTGTATAAAGCTAATTTGTTATTAAATTTTTAGTTTAGATAAATTGGTCACATATTTTTATTTTACTGATAAAAATTATTCACAGGAAGGAAACCTTAATAGCTATTTATTTGAAAAAAGATTAAATTAATCTTTAAACAAATTTAATTTTATAAAAGGAGGGATTATCCGATAGACATAATAACTGCTAATGCCATAGTGCAAAATTGACTCCAAGAGTAAAAGAGAATAAAATTAAATAAAAATCGATTAAAACCGTAACCTTTTTTTGTTCGCGTGTTAAAAACAATAATTTAAAACTCAATTGCTCTTCGCAATAGCTGTATGTGTGTCCTTTTCATCTTGCACAGTTAAACAGAGAAGTATTAGTACCCATATAGACATTTTACGAACATTTCCGATGTTCAGTCTATTGTGACTAAATTGTGACACAGAGTACCAAGATGTGAAATTATTGACTTCTCGAGTAGAAATCTACGATAGAAAGCGAGGTGTAGAATTCTATAGAGTACGGAGTCCCGTTGCTGATCAAAACATGTACTACCTTGTAAAAGTTAGTAAACCTAGTTTCCAACTCCAATACGATGTTGTGCATGTTGTGAAAAATAGAGCCGCATGTTGACTTATTATTGGGTTACTGTGAGCTTACAGATTATTTCAGTTATATTATTGGTGCATATGTCGCAGGCAAATGGATATTTTAGGCAAATGGCTTCTGCCTAGGTAAATGCCATTTACCTGGGCAAATGGTGTATTTTCATTTTTTAATGCTATTTGCCTAGTCAAATAGCATTTCAGTATATTTGCCTAGAAAATTTTAGGCAAATGGAAATATAAATATTTGCATAACCAGCCGGTCATGCAAAACTGTCACATTAGGGGGTCATGGTTAGTTCTGCACAGAGAAAAAAATTGTAACCATTATTAAGAATCTTACTGATCACAATTAGAATTTCCGTATAAAATAGGGGACAGCACAATATCTTCACAACAGTAAGTAAAATATTGTTAACCACTAATATTATTTCTAAGACCACTACTATTCGGAATGCTCTTACCTTAAAATGGTTTTTGGTAATATTTAAGAATTTATGTTAGGATCTTAAAGGAGTTTTAGTTATTTTGTAATTGTAATAAAGACACTTTAAGATGGTCTTAAGAAAGATAATCACTATAACCGGACGATTTACTGTGATCTTAATAAAAATTGGAATGCTCTTAAAGACATCTAAATGTGTTATTAGACAAATTACCAATCACTACTGCATAATCAAATAAAAACTGTTAATTTGGCTAATAATGGTAACTGGCCAATCTGGGTTAAGGGTCTTCACCATTTTTAAAAAATAGTTTTTGGTGCCTTCTTTGATCTAACAAAATACACTCCCCTCAATATTTATCGCATATACTTGATTTTTTCCATAAGCCTCAATACAAAAATGTTTTATTTAAATGGCCATAATTCTTTTAAAAATAGGGTATTTAGACAATAAAAAAATCATGGAAAGGTTAAGCTATAACTTTGGCGATACCGTTTTTATTTTCTGGTAACAATACATCCTACAGGGTGATTAAAAGTTTTTAAAAACACTGAATAATTTCTTATCGCCCTGTATGACGTACAGGGTGTTCGGTTATATTTTGACGTTTGGGTCTACACGTTTTATTGTTTAAAATAGAAAAATAATTTAAATACAAAAGTTTTAGGGTGTTATAAGTAAAGTAAACAAATAAGCATCGACTTTGTTATTTTAAATGGAACACCATGTATATTTTATTTTATTGGAAATGGATATATTTTTCTGTTTTTAAAAATATATTCTTTGTCTATGTTTAGACCACCAGTTATTGCAGAAAATGACTCTGAATCCTGGAAAAGTCAGCCGCTCCCAGTTTTAAACAATTTAACATGGGCGGCTTTGGTTTCATTTGTTTCTCTAAATATGGCCTTTCTGTTATTTGTTTTGATTAAAATAAAGAAATTGTCTGAAAGAATAAATATTTTATTGTAAAAATATGGGGCTACATGTTTTTGTAATTATTTTTACTTAAACAACTTGAAGTAGTTCTTTAAAACTTTATTAAAAATACATAAACAAAACCATTTAATAATGAACTAAGATAACTTTTTATTTAATCTGTCTAGCCCCCTTCATTTCTAATGCACAATTGTAATTTAAATAAAACATTATCTAAGTACATTATTAAATATATTTTTTTATTTATTGTTAATAAAATTATATAGAACTACTTCAAGTTGTTTAAGTAAAAAAATAATAACAAAAACATAAAGATCAATTTTTTACATTAAAATATTTATTATTTTAGACAATTTCCTTATTTTAACCAAAACAAATAACAAAGAGGTCATATTTAGAGAAACAAATGAAACCAAAGCCGCCCATGTTAAATTGTTTAAAACTGGGAGCGGCTGACTTTTCCAGGATTCAGAGTCATTTTCTGCAATAACTGGTGGTCTAAACATAGACAAAGAATATATTTTTAAAAACAGAAAAAATACCATTTCCAATAAAATTAAAATATACATGGTGTTCCATTTAAAATAACAAAGTCGATGCTCATTTGCTTACTTTGCGGTTGTCATTTGTTTATTTTTTAGCAAATCCTTGCGGTTCTTATAAAACCCTTAAACTTTTGTATTTAAAATATTTTTCTATTTCAAACAATAAAGCGTGTAGTTCCCGTTCAAAATATAAACGAACACCCTGTACATTTAAAAAGGAGTAATCACAATAGTGATTAAAATATATACTTACTCATTTCTAATACAATTCAATCACAAAAGTGACTACAACAACAGTTTATCATACAGGACGATTAAAAATTAGTCATTATTACAAAAACTTTTACCCTTTAGGTTGTATTGTTAACAGCAACGAATAACGGTTTCACCGTTATAGCTTGACCTTTTCTAAACATTTTCTTTTTTATTGTCCTAATATTAACCTATTTTTAAAATAATTATTTAAATACTTAATTAAAAAACTTAAAGCTTAACTTTAAACCTTAATACTATTTAAATAAAATATTTTTGTATTGACGTTTATGGAAAAATTCAAGCATATCATCTAAGGTCATTAAATGACTTAATTAAAATAAATTTTATTGAAAAGTCATTTGCCTAGGTAAATGCATTTCCCGTGGTCCTTGTTGGGCAAATGCCTGTGATATATTTAATAACATATTAGGCGTACAGTGTGTTTTGGAGACTACAGTACAAAGCAAAAACACGTGTAATTAGATTGCTTCTAAGCGCTATACACAGGCAAAACTGTCACATTGGGGCGGTCATGGTTAGTTTTGGTTAGTTAAATCTTGTTTTTTTATTTTACTTTATTAAGAAATTAAATAAAGTTTTAACTAAACACACACAGAGAAAAATAAGTTTTTGTAATGTGTACCTGGCTTTCTCTTCATTACTTTTACAAAAATTGCAACCGCTACTAATTTTCCTGTTACTGCTGTAGTTCATTTTAGTTATGACTGTTAGATATATCTAAAGTCATTTACCTAGGCAGAAGCCATTTATCTTCTTAATTTGTTTTATTTAATTTCTAGTAGATTTAAGGTAAGGATTTTGTATGTTTAGTGACAAGTATCTTTCTGTTGTTAAAAATCTTTTATTTATTTGTAGAGTGCACTGACAAGAAAAAATAAACGAAAACGTCTTATAAACTAAATATAAATTACTTGTAGGAGTCATTGCGAGTACTAAACTACGACTGCAGAGTTTGAAGGATTAAAAAATATTTGAAGACAGGCTGAAATAAGAAACGACCCTTCAGAAAACTTAGGCGAGCTTAAGACATAAGCAGTGACAATTGATAAAGCCCTTCAACCAAAACAAAGAAAGTAACCACCAACCTAACGAGAAAATCTTCCTCCTCAAAAGAAGAAATGCCCAGAAATACAATGAAAACAACCATTTCTCTCAAGAGCCACAAAAAGACCTTTTTAGGGGTGGTTCTGTTCTGAACAGGTTGCGCCTACTTTTAAGCTTTTTTATTATGTTGTAAACTCTAGCCTTAATCGCTTTGTTTACTTACGTGGAAACTTTTTTGTTGTCGCTTTACCCCTTACCTAATAAGGTAATGATCATGCTGCTAAATGACTGCCTATAGTCATGACGGTAAATAGAAATATAACAGGACACCGAAATCTACTTTTTTTCACCATTTATTTAAACATTTTTTTTAATTAATAAAGAACTTTTTATTAAGAATAACTTAATTCTGCAAAATTAATAATTCGTGGCTTCATTTCTTGTGGAATATTTTTAGAATAGTAATAACTACTGCCAGCTTTATTTTTAGCAATTCACTGGTTATACAGCGTATCCCACCGGTAACTACCACGATTGATTTTAAAGTATGCTTTGAGAAATTTTGAAAATTTGGTAACATTATAAAGTCGTTGGGGACATACAACTAAAATATTTTGACAGTTCTACACTTCCGGTTATACCGCAAGTTAATGTCAACTTGCTTATTTTAAATGGAACACCATATATATTATTTATTTTTGTATTCTGCGTAAATTTCTAAACATACTACATGTATAATGTTCTATACCTAAGTCCAACCGTTTTTGACTTATGTTAAATTTTATGTCAAAGTGACGTTTGCAAGCCATTACATAACCATTAATTTCTTATAAATAAAAGCCTTTAATACAAGTTGGGGTTGTGTTCCTCGTAGAGAAAGAACTACTTTAGCAGAATATATTAATATTTTCACAATTATTAAATGCAGAGTGGTTAAAATACTCGTTAAAAATTATTACGACAAAATCCTCAAAAGTCAACTTTTTAAATGGAAACCTACCTTTTTACCTTATGCTATTAAGAATTAAAAATAAGGATAAGTTTGTAAAAGGATGTCTATTCCAAAAATTTATAGTTTTTAAAATAACAACGATTTAATATTTATCTATTCTAACAATGCATTAAATTACAGATAGATACGGGGTAGTTGGCTGTGACGCCGCATTTTGTTGTCAAGGCCAACTACAAGCCAAACTAAGTTGTAGGTACTTAATAGCATTGTTAGAATGGATAAATATTAAATTCTTAATATTTCAAAAACTATACATTTTTGGAATAGACATCCTTATACAAACTTATCCTAATTTTTATGCCTAATAGGATAAGATAAAAAAAGGGTTTCCATTAAAAAAATGACTTAAGGTTTTTGTCGTAATAATTTTTAACGATTATATTTGACCACCCTGTATTCATTAATAATTGTGAAAGTATCACTACAGTCTGCTAAAGTAGTTTTTTTTCTACGAGAAACCCAACCCCAACTTATATTAAAGGCTTTTGTTTAGAAGAAATTGATGGTTAAGTAATGGCTTGCAAACGTAATTTTTAACATAAAATTTAAAATAAGTCAAAACGGTTAGACTTAGATATAGAACATTATACATAAATTATGTCTAGAATTTTACGAGGAATCTAAAAATAAATAACATATAGGGTGTTCCATTTAAAATAAGGAAGTTGACATTAACTTCCGGTAAAACCGAAAGTGGTAGATTTGTCAAAATATTTTAGTTGCATGTCACCCACTGACTTTACGTTGTTTAAGCTGGCACTATTTATAACAAGCTTTTAATTTTAGCATAAATACTCTTCTAAAGGATCGTGTATAAAGGTAATAAAACAATGTTTAATTTTTTTGTTAATCTAAAAAGTTATAGCAAAAAACTACGAAGGGGTAACTGACCCCCTGCCACAAGTGCAACTATAAATATTTATTCAAGTTGAAATATTGGCAAAATATTTTGGGACATTAAAAATCTGCCTAGGTGACTAATTTTTAAAATTTTGTATTATTACGCTTTGTGGAAAGGATTGCTGTTACTTTTGCAGCAAATCATTAAAATTTCATTATCAGCACGCACAAAGATAATATAGAAATTCAAACACAAAACCATTTTATTTACCATCAATTTAATTACTTACCTAAGTCCTCATTGGGTACTGCTTTAGCCATGTTTCACCTCACAATCTAAAACAAGTATTAATCATAATAATCAAACCTCTTACTGACTCCACAACAATAAAATTATAACCAACAAAAAGTTACTATCTTATCGCAGATTAATTTTATATGATATGGCTTACCAATTAACAAAGTGTATTAGCAAGTTATGGTGGTTATAAAGCCACGTACAGACTTGAATAAAATCGGCGAAAACATTTGTTGGCCGACTGTATCTTGAATGTTGCACATCGGTCGGCCGACTTGTCGCAAACGCCATGGCAACATCGGTAGGCGTTTTCATCCAAGGAATCGGCAGAGTCGCCTGTTTTCCATTAAATATGGAAAACTTCGGCAGGTTTGTACCGAGCTTTAAAACTAGTGTGGACGCAAAACACTTGTATCTGTAAATGTTGGCCAACTTTGTTGCTGAATAATGTTTTGAACAAGATACAGTTGGCCGACAATGTTGTCCCGATTGTATCCAAGTCTGTACATGGCTTAAGACAAATTTATACAACACCATACAATGTAAGGTTTAAAACTATTGTAAAAAACCCTTATTTAAAGCAGAAAAAACTATAATATATAAAAAAATATTAGTCTGGGTGTCCACAAGATTATTTCCAGGCAGGCTTTTTTTGTTTCTTACTCGATACGGACGAAATTGTTTTGCTAGGCAATGGCCGCGAATATTTGTCGACGACTTTTGTCGAAGTTCATCAACAATACAGGACAATGTGATACTATATTAACATATTGTACAGAGATTAAATAATTATAATATTTATATTTATTAAATTTAAAAATTACAACGTTTTATTTTTGGGGCGTGTTCCCAAAATGACTATTTGTGTATATAATTTTAAATATTATAAAATATAACAAATTCTTGGGGTATATTGTGTGGTGTCGAGATAGAACTAATTAATTTAATTATTTTACTATATTTACTGGGTCAATAAAATACACGTTTGATATAATTTATTTACTTCCAAAGACAATTTCCCACCTTGGTAATTGTGAGTCATATAAACTGGTTTAAAGACTCTGTTTACTACAAAATATTGTAGTCATTACCGGCAACATAAAAAGATTTGATACTTTTCGCTCGACGCTCACTCTTGTTATCTTGACTGAGGCCTTATACGTTACTGTGGTATCATATTGTCTACTATTGTTAATTGACTTTGACAAACGTCAGTAGTAAATTTTAAAAGCATAAAAAAAGGTAAGCGTCCGAAAAAAATATTTATGGCCAACACCGGAGAAGTACATTGCCTAGAAACAGCTTCAACTTGCAGGAATAATGCATTTTGTGGGTATAAATATGTATTGGAAATATTATGTTTTCGTCATAGGTAACCTACATTTAGATCCGCAGTGGCAAGAAGCATTTTTCGGATTTTTACGACCTCGCGCAGGGGGTGGAGGATCATGCGCACTTAAATGCCGTGGCAAAATACAAACACCGGCATCCCGTACCCTTCGTCCGCGCTCTGACCGTAACGCTCATTAGCTACCGTACTTCGAACAGAAAACCAGAGTGGCTTTCCAGTGACGCAAATAGAGCGCTCCCGAGCAGTGACAGAAAGTGTTATGCACCTGAGCTAATCCGTTTTTCTTTCCCTGTGCCCCTCATGCACCAACCCTCTTTTGGTTTTTGTGCTTCAAACATGTTTTTTTATGGTTAAGGATGGATTTTTTAAAATTATTTATTTAAAATGGGATTAGATATTAAAAAGAGATTATTATTATAAAGCCAAGAAAGGTTAAAACAACGAAATTTTAAAATTTCTTAAAGTATCTGTCTTTCCTTTCTAAGTATGCGTTCCAGTGACTAACTTTTAAAGCAGTTCAAGAGCTTTAAGCCCTGGAGCGTGACGCACACATTTTCACTGGAAAGCAACCCAGGACGCCGTCAACAAATTCTTTTCGATAATGCGGATAGTTTGTTTGTCGCCGGATGCGTTTACCCTCAACTGGCTTGCGCACAAACCGGTTTTTTCACCCATAAAATGTAACTTTTGTTTCGCGCAAGTTATAACATTGGCAATCCATCGAGATCAGTGGTTTTCGTCCGATCGGAGAAAACGCATATTTCCGGACTCTTGGTGGTTTCAAGCTTTTGCCTTAGAAAAACCGTCTTTACGCAATTTTTTGTAATCTGAAAGTTGCCAATGAGCGGTATCATAAAAAAACTTTGTGTTATTATTACAATTATTTAGTTGCCAAAAAAATGCTAGTGCACGGCAGGCCTAATAGGCGACAGCAGATAAATATTTCTTTATATATTAAATACATTTTTCTGTTCTGACAAGTTGTGGTTTATATTGTATTGTTTATTTTAAATTGTCAAAGTATAAAAAGTTTCTCAATAAATCAGTCTATCCAAATTAATATTTCTCGAGGTCATCGCGTACGTCTGTCTTTAAATTTGGTTAGCAAGAACTATAGGAGGAGTCTTCACTCCATTAATTCTAAAAAACGCAGGAATATACAGAATTTTTTTTTTTAATAATAGCAATATATTCGTAGAATTTTATTTTAACGCTTCTTGTTTTTGGGATAAAAAAATTGCCCTTTTAGTGTTGCGATATATTCCTAATGGTTGACTTTTGACCCCATGTTTATAAAGCAAACTTCTCTTTATTTTAAACAAGAAAATATATTCAAAAATGGTTGCATTTGTTTAAAAACGCCCTGTGCAGTGTTTTAAAAATTAATTAACTGACAAACAATTTATTAATTAATTATACTAACTATATAAATTTATCTTTTCTGTTTTGTTTTCTGGAAATATAGATTTAAATAACATATAATTTTCTTCTTCTTTAAAATAAAAATTATGCATAGGATCTAAGACTTAGCAGTCTATCCAACAATGAAAAAAAAGGTACTTTCCCGTCCAATGATAATCTTATCAACATGATCATAAGTGGTGTAGTAACAATGAAAAGAAAATAACTTATAATATAATTTAAATGTACCCGATGTCAACTTATAAATTTGCACCTCTTAAACTTTTTTACTTTTTGTCGTACAAAATTGTTGGGTTGCTTTTGAAGTATCCGGGTACGGGTAATGACAAAGCGAATGATTTTTTTTAATGAAACACACTGTATATTATAGTGTGTTTACAAAGATCTTTTAAAAAGTTTAAAAATACTATATTTGATATATATATATATATATATATATATATATATATATATATATATATAATATATATATATATATTATATATATATGTATATATATATATATATATATATATATATATATATATATATATATATATATATATATATATATATATATAAATATATATATATATATGCATGTGATGCATCGCCGGGCGGGACATAGGAAATCAACCATGTAATTTTTAATGGGGTCAATTATTGGCTCCCTAATTATTTTAGAGAAAAATTCTATTAAAGTTTATTGAAGAGCATGCAAATCTACGTCCATGGTAAAAACTTTAGATTTTTCGGTTAACCCGTTTGCTAGTTAGATGCTAATATATTTTAAAAATTGTTACATTATTATCGCCTCATATTATGAACAAAATGAACATACCAGTTAGCTACATTTTGAAATTTAGTGCTTTATTATTATCAAAAAATCGTAGAGCGAAAAGATTAACCATGAGTTATACTACTGAAGAAAAAGTATTGATGATTAAATGGTACTATCAAGGAAATAGTTACCAAAAGGTGTCAGACATGTTCGCTGCTCAGTATCCGAATAGACCGATACCCGGAAAATCAACAGTCGATAGGACTATTAAAAAATTTGAGACCAAAGGCACAGTGATAAATAACTGCAGATGTGAAGCTAGGGAGTATCAAAGAGAAGAAAATGTAAGAGATGATAGAGACTTGGAAATTTTATTGCACGTGGAAGAAAATGAAGGGAAGGTGAGTACAAGGAAACTTCAGGATATCATAGGAAAAGATCAATCAACAGTGCTCCGGATTTTGAAAAGGCATAAATACATTTCATACAAATATGAAAGACATCAAGAGCTAAGGGATGGGGATGAAATACGACGGCAGGAATTTTGTTTTGACATGATGGAAAGGGCAAACATGGACAGGGAATTTTTAAGAAATATTTGTTTTACTGATGAGTGCACATTTACGTTAAACAATGAACCCAATCATCAAAATTACCGATACTGGAGCAAAGAAAACCAACACAGATTTGTCGAAACGAGGACGCAATATCCACAGAAAGTAAATGTTTGGGCGGGGATTTTCGGACAACATATTATTGGACCATTTTTCTTAATCAAAATTTGAATGCAGAATTTTATTTGGAACTACTCGAAGAACTAATTTTACCCGCTTTAAATGATGTATCTAGGGAAAATCAGGAAATTTGGTACCAAATGGATGGCTGCCCGACACATAATACCCTGGCTGTTCGGGAATATTTACACAATGCTTTTAATGGAAATGTTATTGGCCTACATCACACCATAAATTGGCCAGCCAGGTCTCCTGATATTTCGCCAAATGACTTCTTCCTCTGGGGCCATTTAAAAAGCATGATATACAAGGATAAAAATTACTCTTATCTAGATAAGTTAAAAATGCTATATCTGCAGAATGCAATTAAATTTCAATTTACCAGTTAGCCAATGTAAGAAGACAATTTTAGTTTAGTTTAAATTAAATTAATTCGTTTCTATAAATACAATTAATCTTTTCACTGTACGATTTTTTGATAATAATAAAGCTCTAAATTTTAAAATGATAACGTTATGTCACGCTAACTGGTATTTTTATTGTCGTTTCATAAATATGAGGCGATAATAAATGTAACAATTTTTAAAAATATATTAGCGTCTAATTATCAAACGGGTTAACCGAAAAATCTAAAGTTTTTACCATGGACGTAGAATTGCATGTTCTTCAATAAACTTTTATCGAATTTTTCTCTAAAATAATTAGGGAAGCCAATAATTGACCCCTTTAAAAATTAAATGGGATTTCCTATGTCCCGCCCGGCGATGCATCACCCGGTATATATATAAAATATGGCCATATTTTTAAAACTATTAAAGGTTGTAAGTCTCAAATGCGGCATTTTGTAAAGATTTTCAAAGCAATGTCGCCCCCCAGGAGTGCTGTGAAAAGGCCTTACTCGGTAGTGGCGGCGTAAATAGAGCATTATTGGCCTTTTTTGACGTTTTGTACCCCTCCCTCTCTCCTGAAGAGGAAATGAATGTTGAAAGGTTAGCACTGTCTTTTTCTGATTTTCTAAACCAAGTTAATAAACCAGGCAATATAAAATTATGTCAAATAACCATATACCAATTTTAATTTTTCTATTTTTAAAGGTAAAAAAGTTATGGGGGAAACACCAGTGAGAAACACCTGGGGCGCATTCAGAGTCGACGCCCGGTAATTTCTCGACATGCGCACATGAAGACATGCGCAATAGGCAAGACCTTATCAAAACTAAACATAAGGAACAAATTCGTTTGCCAAGGTCAAGGCTGGGGTAAAGTTTATCCCAATTTTGTCGAATCTGAATGCGCCCCTGATATATACCGGGTGTCCACGAATTTATTAGACAAGCCCTAACTCCTGGAGTATTAGCAAAAAAGATACTAGCTTGGTAACGCAATATTTTGTGGTATTAAACATATTAAGATAAGACTTTGTATAAGTAAAGGGTATAGGAAGGGAAGAGTTTCTGCATATTTTTTCACTTTCCAGTCACTTCCGGTTTAATGTTACGTTAACGTTAAGTGAAACGCCCCATAGATTTTATTATTTTTGGATTCCGAAGACAATAAAAAGTTTTTAAACCTACTTGATTTTTGTAGACTTATTCTTAACGTTGCACCTAGGTGGCCATGAATAACCGCAAAATAATCTAGTGAGCCCAGGTGATGTTAGAATAATACAGTCGCAAAATTTTAGTGACTCATATGAAAGATAGGAATACAACACAACAATTTGGCAAATTGATGTTTTCGTGTCTAACTATTATTTTTCAAATGATAACCCTTTTTAGACAAGCACTTTTTAATTAATCTTATGATACCAATTTAATTGCAATCGGATTAAAAATAAACTCATAAATAAAGGATCATAGCTACTTGGAGGCAATACTACAATTAAAAATTAGATAGGCGTAAAAAGGTTTAGAAATATCAAATTACTTTTTCGAATTGTCCCAGAAACTTAAAAAAATTTTAATATTCAGAGTGTTCCATTTAAACATTCAGGGAGTCATTTATGGTTAAATCGGAAGTATCTAAAAAGTGAGAAGTATGCAAAAACACTTTTTTTTTTCATGCTGTTTATTTATACCAAATATCATTTGATATGTTTAATTATCTAGAAGTTATGGCTTATCTACAAGATTCGTTGACACCCGGTATAAGTTTAGTTGTGAACGGAAATATTTTTAAATTATTTTCATTTAGAAGGATCTCTAACAAAAAGTACCCTACATTTGTTTAAAGTAACCATTAATTACTTTTTAATTAGTTTATGTTAGTTTTATATTATTATGTATTTTTATCACTGTGCATATGACTAACTGTTTGACTGCTTTTACTCGCATATATGTATATGCGGTTTTAAGCGTAAATCTGATAAAATATAAAAGGTACTTAATTATTTTTTATTACGCCCAGAGGTAGGTGAGTCATTTCAAATTAATTTATTAAGATGTTCTAAATTTAAACTTTCAATTATACTAAACAATGTAGTGGCGTAGCTACAGGGGCAAGGGGGCGGTCGCCCCTCCCGCCCCCTTGACTTGGCGCCCTTCTGCCAACGAAATAATATTTTCTAAAAAAATCTTCTATTTAATTCTTTATATACTTTTTATAGAAGCAAACAATGAGTATTAATATTATACCATCACAATTATAAAGTCCTGCAAAAGCCCCTAATAAAATAAGTTTTGTTTTTAGTGCTTATTTTGTCGTCTTCACGTTTGTCAACAGGCAAAAATGCTACAGGTTTTATAGATCACAAGTTTAAATTTTTATTTATTTAAAGAATTAAAAGCTGTTTTGCAAAAACAACCAATGTCATTCCTAACAGAGTGCCAATGTCAAATTTTTTTCCTAATTAACAAAAAAGTAATGCCTCTAGAACCTTCAAATATATCTCTTACTATGCAAAATACAACGATATTTATGAACATATTACAAAAAAATATATAGAGTTAGCCATATACAGGGTAGGCCAAATTTAACTTTCACACTTTTTAAGTAACAATAACTTTTTATCTGTTGAGTCTACCTTTTTTATTTTTACAGGGCTAATAGGTAGATATGTTTTCTTTAAGTTTGTCAATTTTGGTCGAGTAGATTCACTTAGGACCGGACTTACGGGACTTTTCCCAAAATGATGCATTTAACCTCGTTGAAAAAGAAATGGGATTTAGCTACAATTGAGCTAATACGTTTTTCTTATAGAGAAACTATGAGAAATGATTCATTAAACGCGAATCTGTCAATAATTAGAGGATTCAGGAATTATGATTAGTTTTGATAAATGATGCGCCTCAAAAAGCATGCATTTTCTCGATTTTAACAGGGAACTTTCTTTTAGTGTGCTTTGAAAATCAAAAATGTGAGATTACCATGGTTTCTGAGTTGGATGCTGACACAACTTAACAGTAAATAGTTAAAATTAAACGTAATAATTAAAATTAAAGGTATTATAGGTAAATTCGATATATTTTGCAACGAAGTTAAATGCATCATTTTGGAAAAAGACCAGTAAGTCCGGTCCTAACTAAATTTATTCGACCAAAATTGACAAACCTAGAGATAATATATCTACCTATTAGCCCTGTAAAAATAAAAAAGATAGGCACAACAGATAAAAAGTTATCATTAGTTAAAGAGTGTGACAGTTTAATTTGGCCCACACTGAAGATTTATTAGAGTTTTTTGAATATCCTGACCATATTGTTCCGGAACACCTCGTATAAAAACACGTGTCTTCGTTTTTATACCTTTATTAACAATCCAACGTAACTATGGTTACAACGACAAAATCTTCACTTGTCAATGTCTCGAAGTTTACAGCACAAAAGTCGAATCTATACTAACTGATCGGAGGTTTCCCGTCGCCCTTTTATAGTATGGTGGAAGAGTAAAGAAAGATCTAGAATCTTCGAAAAATATCGTGAAAATTCCATAGTACAGGATGGCATAAAAGTTCTTAATGGATAATTCGGGCGTTTTCGGAAACCTTCGAAAGTGATGAAAGAACTTGGAAAAATTAAGGTAAATTATTTAAATAAATTAACAAACTAAATTAAATGATCCTAACTCTCTAAAATTCTAGAATCTAAACACATTTTTGAAAGTCTGTAACAATATTGAAAACTTAACATTGGCTGTTTAAAAAAAAAAAAAACTTAAATTACAATGGCATATTGATAGAGTAAATATCATAAAGAAATGTCAAAATAAAACGTTTTTAATGTGGATAGTTGTAGTTTTGAATTTAATATTGTTTAGTTTTGACAGAAAGTTTAATTTTTTTTGGTTTTTGTATTTTATTAATACAAAACGAATAATTCCTAAAAAATAAAAAAATATTTTTCTGCGGTAACATAATGCCTCTTCCAAAAAAGTCAAGTTTTAAGAAAAATGCGATAAGAAAAGCTTATACTCTGCGCAGGGGCGTCGTTAAAATTGGAAACTTTATAAACGGTTACTAAAAGCAAAAACTCCATATTCAAAAATAGGAACTCCAAAAGGACTTCGCCCCTCCCGCCCCTAAACCCTGGCTACGCCACTGAAACAATGTCTTCATAAGATTTACGTTTGACATATTTTTAACAGCTTATAATCGGTGGTTATGTGAGATGTCTTTGGATTCTTATACTTCTTTTATTTTCAAAGCTATAAAAAATCCGGGAAATTTTCAAAATAATTAGTTAATGTTTTATAATATAGTTTCACTCGTCACCCTTTCATGTACCGGAAAAACTGTTTTATATCAAATATAGGTGGCATTTCAACAAAGGTTTCGCCATGGGGTTACCTAAAAAATTATAGTTAAAGCTATGAATAATAAATAAAAAATCTTAAACTTTTAAGGTTTAGGTACGTGTAAAATTCAATTTTAATTTTGTTATTCTACATGACGATTCTTATACATCCAGGGCCGTATCAACTGTTTGGGACGCCCTAGGCTAGAATTCCCAGAGCGCCTATTTTTCACCAAAAAATTTTTGAAGACCAAAAAAAGGTCCTTTCTTCCTATTGCCTATTTTAAGTGCCAGCCTTTTCGCGCCTGTTTGTCTATTTCATTCCAAAGCAACTTATTTACTTAATTACTCCTCTGTCTGGAGCCTATTTTTTCATGGCGCCCTAGGCTATAGCCTAGTCAGCCTAATGGATAATACGGCCCTGTATACATCACTATTTTTTTCTTCTTATTAATACGGATTGATAAAACACCCTGTATAATGGGTTGTGCAATACAATTATTTACATACTTGATTTCATAGAAAATAGTTTTCATTTGCAAGTAAATGGATGAAGGTCGCTTTGTTTACGGACCTAGTGTACACTTAAAAAGGAATTACCATATTACTTTTAAAAATATGCATTGATGGGCAGAGTCGGGTAGTATCAGAATACTCGGTACTCTGAATCGTATTCAGAATACATTGGGCTGGTATTCGAATAGTATTTGAACACAGATGTGCGTTTGGTATTCGGTATTCGGCTTACCTTTGGTAACCTGTTTTTATTCTTCAGTATTCATAAATATACAATCCTGGTATTCATGAATATTCAGTATTCGAATATTTTGTTTTAAACGGTAGAATTTAGGTACTCGACCCAACTTTGTGTTGGTAGGTAGCTGGATTGGCTTATCGCCGAAATTTAGACAAAACATTTTATAAAATATACACTTATTTTGCTTTAGTGGAACTTATTAAAATAGTTTTAACTTAATTTGAGTTAACAGGTTCTTCCGTGTTAAGCAAAAATAAAGTTTATATATTTAAAAAACAGTGAACGATATTTTTTGCTTAATGGGATAAATCAGTTACTAACGCAATTCCATATTTACTTACGTTTATGTTAGATTAAGTTACGAAGCAACCACTTAATCGTTTTAACATAACGGATCACTATAATGGTATATTACATTACAAGTGTGGAAACTGATTAATTTCACACGATTGGGAGTACTGTTTCATGAGGCGTCAGCCAAGTTCAACAGACCAACGAATGTAAGAAAGTCATTTTGACAAAAGTAATGCACACTTTTTTCCCACGACCACAAATTATTCACCAAAAACTAAATTTTAAGTTTGTTTGTCTTCACAGAACAAATAAGAAAACAATTGAAAACTAACAACACTAAGGTGATAGGTATATACTTTTTTCACGACTGTTTAAAAATGTATACATTATTATTGTGATTTTAAACAGGTAATATTTCTTATTACCCACGGCCATTACCCACGCCCATTACCCACGGCTGTCATAGGGTGCTGTAAATGTTCATAAATACAATAATTTGTATATGTTTTCGAGAATCTCGTTTTCTTAATATGATTCTTTTTTATTTTTGGACAATTTACGAAGGCTAAAAGCCTAAATACTAACGCGGGTGTCTTAAGCGAGGTAAGAGGGAGTTTGTTGAAACGCGGGGAAGATTTGGGGGGAAGGAAAGACCTCCGTGGGCAGCAGGTTCCACATTCTAGAAACTCTAGGGATAAAAGAACGAACAAAAGTGGGAAGTTCGGGCCCTGTTTAGTTGGACCATATTAGGGATGCATACGCGGGGCACCACGAGTTTCTCTGTTGGGAACCGTGAGTGGAAAAATTATACTGGACAGTTCTTCAGAGCAGAAGCCATGAAAGGATCATTAATAATTAAATATCACAAATTTGTGTTTTTTCTTTACAGTATTTGATTGTAAATAAAAAAGTAGAAAATTTGCATTTTTAAATTTTTTTAATGGGAATCTATTTCTACACCTCTTAAGAATAACCCAACAACGTGAAAAAAATATCAAGGTTGTAGTTTCATAATAATCGGGCTTTACCTAATGGATGGGGATACAAATTTTCGGCTGGCTGATAATTATTTATATATGTATCCAAATTGTGCCAAAATTTTTTTATTCTTTAATTTTCATATTTTATATGACAAAATGATTTTTTTTGTTGCCGTGTCCGAGAAACGGACCACGCGCAGAACTCGGACTGGCCACTTTTAGCGCTGTTTTCGGGGATCTGTAAAAATTATAATATACATGATACAGTTCCGAGAGAGGACGTTTTTCTAGGAAATTTCTTTCTTTTTTAAATTTTGAATATTTTTTTATAGTTTTTGAGATATTCAAAAAACCAAACCCCTACATTTTTTTCATTTATTGTTTATACGTTTTGCAATTTTTATTTGCCCCGTTTGGGACTTTTCCTTAAACATTTTATACATTATTCCGAATCGAATGACACCTCAACCGTAATTTTCGGAGAATATACAAAAATTTTACCCAAAAAGGTACATGTTGACCAGACTATTATAGATGGTTCCACGTTTAATTCATTCTGAAAGCAATACCGCATAGTACACAAAAAATGATAAAGTAAACAAACCTTTTCGAATGCACAGGGCCTGATTACATATTTTTAGATAAATAATAAAAAAAACATTGCTAAAACACGTATTACTTTCTAAAAAACACCCACATAACATTTTTTGTCGGCCATGTACATTTAATTTACTAGCATTGCCTGCAATCTTTAATGGCAAGGCATTGGCAAAAAGGTATTAAAAAGACACGAAAGTGGGCAATTGGCCGTTATTGTGCAGTGTTGCAGATAATGTAATGGCATCCGTCAATAATAAGTTATGATGAAAAAATGCGTTTAGGATGATGGCATCCATCATTAATAAGTTATGCCAAAAAAAGCGTTTAGGATAATGGCATCCATCATTAATAAGTTATTGGCAAAAAGATAACAAAAAGACACGAAAGTGGGCAATTGGCTGTTATTGGGCCACGTGTTGCAGATACTGTGATGGCATCCATCATTAATAAGTTATGATGAAAAATGGGTGTAAGATGATGGCATCCATCATTAATAAGTTATGCCAAAAAATCCGTTTGGGATGATGGCATTTATCATTAATAAGTTTTGGGCAAAAAGATAACAAAAAGACACGAAAGTGGGCAATTGGCTGTTATTGGGCCACGTGTTGCAGATACTTTGATGGCATCTATCATTAATAAGTTATAATGAAAAAATGCGTTTAGGATAATGGCATTTATCATTAAATAAGTATTGCAAGTTTTATAAGTTGAATGTCCCAAAACTTAAATAACGTATTTAGAATTTTGTAATCGAAAAATATGAGAAAAAAGGCAGTAAAACTTCATCATTAAAAAAATTACATAATATAAATTTTTATACAGTAACAATAAACCATAAAAAATTAAAGGTATGTAATAAAATTTAAAAAAGATAGTAAATCAAAAGAAAACACTTTAAAATAGTAAGTATAACATAGGGAGAAATATTTTAAAGGAGTTAAATGTCAAAAGAAAAACTATTAAATATACATAATATTTTTTATTAACACGTCTTTAAAACTTTTAATAAGACAACTCCCTAATTTCATGTAATTTTTTTAAGTAACTACAAACTTAAAAGGTTTTAAACAAAATGTTTACAGCTCCTAACAGTCTACTTGAATAACTCGCCTTCTCGACTAGCCATCAGCAATTCATCACACAACACACACTAATTAGGTAATGAATACACTCAATTATGTCTATTAAAAACTCTTTTCTTTTAAAAATAAACTAAAAAGCTAGAAAATCACGTGAAAAACAATTGCACAAAGTGGTCAAATAAAAGCAATTTTTCTTCATCTGTCAAAAACGTCAAATCTTGTATTTCGGCTAAGCGGGAAATTTGAATTTGTCACCATCGGTCGAATTTAACCTAGCTTATTTTAACATTATTTTATTTTTATTCTTTCAAAAATACCTATTAAACATTTTGTTTGACTAAATTTTTATTTGCATAATTTGTAACAATTAAATGGTATGAAAAGGCCACCTCCTTTAAATTATGTAAAAAACATAAAATAATGTTGTTTAGCTGCCATTATAAATAAAACAGATCCAAAAATTGCTTTAATGTTAGTTAAATACCAATGTTAATAATTAATTAATATGCGTTAAAGGTTTGCCTTCAAAAATCCAATATTTATTTGCCTGCAACAATAAGGCATGCTTTCTTTAATCAGGATTGGTATGCCGCCATTTTTGTATGCTTGCCGGCAATTCTGCCGGAAATCTTAATGTAAAATTTTTGGCAATTGCAATAAGTGTTTATTTAGGGTTGACCTTTTAATGCGTATTAGATGTTGGCATAATATTGCCCCCAATTGCCAATGCTTTACCATCAATGCCAATATAAAAAATGTATATTGCCGGCAAATAGTGTTTGCTGGGCATTCTCTTATTTCGCCTCTGCCCTACTATAAAACCGGTGGCACGTGGCGTGGTACTAGAAACTCGACGGGTTAAATATTTTTTGCTGCAATAAATCATTGTTCACAAAGGGTTTCTTTACTTTATCATTTTTGTATACTTGGCGGCATCGCTTCCAGAATGAAATAAATGTGGACCCATCTTTACTACTGATTTAAAGTTTACTCGAAATCTTAACTTAGCAAATATCCAACTTTGAGGATCCATAACTCTAAAACTAGAGGCGATCGGGCATTGTGCCCATAAGAACATTTAATCGGAAAGTTAAGATCTATAACATATCAAATTTTTACAAAAATTAACCGAAAGCCACTTTCCATAAGGATTGAGCGGGGTTCTTTCGTGACAGCTGACAAAAAGTTGCAAAGCTTTAATAATATGTTGCCGATTTTATATGATGTTTCGTTTAAAAAAGAAATTTAATACGTGCTATTTCCGGTATAACCGGAACTGCGAAAAAGTTTAGATATTTTCCATAAAAAGATCGATATTACTTAAATCTAGCCTAAAAAAATGTAAACACTGTCGGTTTCCGAGTTTTTTAATAGGACACCTACCGTTAATAACCCTGTATATGTTATACATATCTAAAATATAACACTTTATTATATCCATCATAATTAACCCATTAAAGACCCAAATTATTTATCATTTACTCCTGTATATTTTATTATTTTTGTTAACCCAAAACAAATACTTTGACAAATATTAATTAAAGTCAACTCACCATAATAATTTAAGTCAACACAGATAACAAATAATTATATACCACTGGTCAATCTTAAAACATTTTGTCCACAAATAATTTAACAACACAAGAAACACTCACTGTCAGCACCAAATTGACAATTAACAATGTAAACTATAGTAAACAACATAATTGGTTCTATAATTTTTACGTTTTTTAAACAATAAATTGCAAACTAGTACGACCTTGGTGCAAGTGGAATTACTCCTACTATGGCTTACAATGTATAACAGCCATTATAAACTTTCTCTATACCAGATTTAATCGCGTACTAACACAGGTAGAATATGGTTTAGTTACCTGCGAAAGCATAAAAGAATATGTAGTTTTGCTCAGCAAAAATTTCATAGATTTGCTATTGTAGATTTAGGTAAAGTCTTTTAAGCCTAAATGTGTAGATACTTTCAAATAGCTACAGGGTGTTTTAAAGCGCATTACAAATATTTTAAGTAATCATTTTTGAGGTTAAAATAAGACATTTTTTCCTTTAAACATATGTTTAAAAATGAATTCCCTCCGAAATACAACCATCGTAAGATGCGGTAACCCCTTTCCCCCAACAAAAACAAAATGTCAACAATGGCAGCCACAATGCGGTATGTTAGGCCGGTCGCAAACACAGCCACTTGTGGTCACCACTGGTGGCCGCTATAAGTCGCGACACCGGTGTCCGCTACTCTCCTTTTTTTTCAATTTCCGATATTAATACATCTACATCAAAATCGTGTGTCGCCATATTTGTGTTAAATTACTGATACCAGTATACCAGTAAAATACCTTGCTACATAGTAAAACTATAATTATCTTTGGTCGAGGGCACTACGTTAAGTCACCCGTAGATAGCACTAAGTAGGTATTTCTAACTTTTTTGTTAAAAAAAAGGGTATGGTCAGATTCCATTTTAACACGCTTTTATTAGCTTGGGTTGTAACTATCTATCTATCTATCTATCTATCTATCTATCTATCTATCTATCTATCTATCTATTTATGTAACGGAATCTTTGAGCCTAATTTTTACCAACTTCCAGCGATTCAATTTCTTTGAAACTTTACACACGTATCAAGGACCGATGACAATGCAATAATTTAAAAACAGTATCCCGTTATCCTGATTAGGACCGCCAGGATAAATAAATTCCTTTACAGATCCTCTGTGTATCTTGACAAAATGGCAAAGGAATTTTTTAGTGAATAAACGGGAGCATTTATTTTTAAAAAACTAATTGATATATTGAACTAAAAATGAAAAATAAATAATAGTTTAAAAACTATAAAAACACGCTTTTATATGCAACCGAACTAAAAATTAGAAAATAATTTTTCATTACAAAGAGTTTGTCACTTCAGAATAAAAGCGTGGGGTGCTTAATATATTAAATGTTATAATTATTCTATTTGCAAATATCTATGAGGGAAAAGTTATGAAAAAATAGTAAAATGCACCCCACGCTTTTTACTCTGAAGTGACAAACTCTTTGTAATGAAAAATTATTTTCTAATTTTTAGTTCGGTTGCATATAAAAGCGTGTTTTTAGTTTTTTAAACTATTATTTATTTACAATCTTTTCAATGAGCCCATCCACGAAATGGGTTTACATTTGAAAAAAAAGTTGGGGAGGGTTGCAGCTAAGGAGTTGATTTTTTTTAATTTTATTGCCAAAAAATTTTTCCTGAGCTACTGGTTAAAGAGATATTAATTTTATTCCGTACTTTTGCGCATCCCTGTAAGAGAAAAACTTTGCGGACCAAAATAATGCGTTAGGGGGTGAAGAGGGGGGTAGTTTAAAAAGGTAAAAATTTTTTTGCACTTTCTAGCTATAAATACCAATAGCAACGAATCCTATTTAAAAAGCAATGAATCCTATTTAAAAAATTAAATGTAAAAGTTGTCGACATTAAAAACCTACAACTTAGGTAATACTTACTTTTACCCTAACCTCAAAATTTTCGAGAAAAGTAGAACTAACTGTTTTTTGTGCTGGGCATACCGTCCTACGAATAGCAGCGAGTGTGCTTTGTCCACGCTAAGGCTAGAGAATTGGAGGCTTTTTTTTAAATCAAAATCTTACTAAAACGTGTTGTGACGCCCTTATATACACGTAAATTAAGCATTGGTTTTTGTTTTTTCTGCTTTGTTCATTTGTAGTGCTTAGAATCTAGATTAATAATTAAAAAAAACTACACAGTTTTTTTTAAATCAAATTGTATTTTTCTTATGATGCGCCGTTAATCCGCTCTTTTAAATAATGATTAACCCTGAGGGGTCCTGGACCCCCTCATAAATAATAAAATTAATACCGATCCAAATAATAAAAACAATATTAATAATACCATACAAAAAATTACGAAGTTGCCCAAAAGCAACAAAAAGAAATTTTTAACACAGCAAATGACCTTGGACCCTTTGTGGTTTATATCGAATCAACAAATGTTCTTAACATTAAAATTGGATCCTTTAACAGTATGAAAACAGCAGGGGAAATTTTTAACCTAAAATTAAAAGATATTAAAAAAATTAATAAGGAAACTGCGCGTATCGGTGGAATTTATTAATTTTCAAGCAGCCAATAAATTTTTAAAGAACAAAACTCTTATAGATAGAGGTTAGAAATTGTTTATTCCATATAATTTCGTAACTCGAAAGGGGTTGGTAAGGCAAATTGATTTGGGCATAAGCGATGCAGAATTACTGCAAAGCTGCACAACGGGCAATAACATTGAAATTTTAAACATTAAAAGACTAATCAAAAAATTATTAAAGATAATGTAGTAACATATGAGGCCATCGGCACAGCACTTTTTGTTTATGTTCCCCCAGTCAGACAATGCTACAAATGTCTAAGATATGGACATACTCGACATAATTGTAAGGGAAAGGAAAGATGTTTTAATTGGCAAGTGAAATATCTAGAGGATGGAGCAGAATTTGACTGTGAAACAAAATGTGCATTTTGTAAAAATAATCACAAATCAACAGATAAAAAATTGTCCCGAGTACCAGAGACAAAAGACCATAAAAGAACTGATGGCATATGAAAATATAACCTTGTGCAAATGAAGCAGTTAAAAAAATTATATGGAAAAAGATAAGCTCATCCTAAATGCAAGGGACTTTCCTAGCATAAGGAATTAAAACAAAAACAATACTCAAAATAATATTGAACATTTAAATAATAATATAGAACAATTTTAAAGAAGGTCACACAATTTTAAATCGATGGCAGTCAAACGCTTCTACCAACAGCTTGTTTCTGACTCGACTACCAAAAAAAGGGCTATTCAAAAAGGGAATGGTACAAAAACTCATGAGGAAAACTTGTTTCTCCCAAATTCGAGAACTCAAAAAATCCCCCTCTGGTCCATCACAAAACACACAATCCCCAAATCCCAATCCCCAATACTCCAAATCAAACACAGGCTGGCATGCCAGTGCCCTTCAAAATACTGAAATGAATTCCTTTTAAATTGACTTAAAATCTTGCATAGATTTTATTATTAATCATCTACAGAAAACCAAAACTTTATTAAAAACCTGACCATATCCCACAACAACCTAAAGTCCTACAGGGATTTGGATCATGTATCTGATTCAGTAGCTCCGCTGTCTCTAACATCTTAATATGGACTTAAATACAAAGTTAAAGATCATTTTGTGAAACATTAGAAGTTGTAATTCAAATAGGGATAACTTAAAATATATAATAAAATCGGAAGACCCAGATATCATAGCTTTAAATGAAACATGGCCAAGTCCCGAAAAAAGTTTTCTATTAAAAATTTTAACATCGTTAGGCAGGATAGGACAGATGGCTATGGAGGCGTAGCCACCTGTATTAGAAAAGCATTTTTATTCAATGTAATTAAAAATTACAATTCAGACCAAATACAATATATAATGGTAAAAATCGACATGATCTATATAATAAATATTTATGTTAGAAATAATAATGTTATGACAGGTAAATTTTGAATGTTATTCCTAAAGACAAATTGATTATCATACCCACCCGCTGTGGGACTAGTCTCCCATAAATAAGGGAGGTAAAGTAATTAGCGATTTTTATTCAAAAAGAATTAACCTTAATAAATGACGGAATTTCTACTCTCGTTCAATGTACAAAAAATGTAAGTGCGGTGGACTTGGCCATGGTAAGTGACAACCTGGCACTGTACTCGATTAGGGCGTTCATGGGAATAGGGAAATAGCAACCACTTTTCATGCTACCTTAAAATAACATTTCCGGATTCCTATAAAATTAAACATTGCTGCCAAGTATAGAATAAAAAACATAAACAGGACCGATTAAGATAACTATAGGGACAAAATAGTATACCTAAATAACGAAAATGAGGAAAAAAGTAACTCCAATTACTTTAAAAACTTAATCACACAAGCTGCAGAGGAATTAATCCTATACAAAACGGTCGGTATTCAGGAAGTAACCACGAACCCATGGTGGAACGAAGAGTGTTCACAATGGGTAGATAGGAGAAAAAATGTAATCCAACAATTTAAGGAATTCCCTACTATTAAAAATTTCTCCAGGCCAAACAGGTCTCGGCTAAAACAACAAGATTTCTCAGGAAAACGAAAAGAGACCAATTCATTAAGTTTTGTGAATCCCTAAATAGGGAGTCCAACACTAAAAATGTCTGGAACAAACTAAAAAGTTCACGTACCACAAAATACATCTACCAAAGCAGTCTGTGGACAAGTGTAAAGCAGTATGGTTTACCAAAGAAAAAAAACGTAAAAAGTATGCCTTCACCAATAAAAATCTTGACTTTTCAACAAAATTTAAAATGGGACCCTTAGCTAGAACATGTCATTACTAAGGCAAAGAAAAACATCAATGTATTAAGGCAGTTTGCAGAGTTTGGTGGGGGCAGACCTGAAGACACTGATAACAGCATTTCGTGCTGGAAAATTTTGGTCGTGAAATTCATTTCGAGAAACACCCACTGATGACGCTCCGTCTTAAAGTTAATAAAGAAACTGTGGCCCTGCCTAACAATGAAAAAAAAAACCTTTCTTACCTAGTATCTGCTTTGGAATATTTTTAGTTTTTGCCTTTATTTTTAACTGATACAGGACGTTTCGAATGGCGTCTATCTCCAATCGTTTTCAAGTGATAACTAAAACTACTCTTAAGAAATTACGACTTATATGCCATGCTTATATACTGGCCGCGGTCCGAATTATGCTCACAGCATTAACGACGTATAGACTGCTAGGTCAGATTTAAGTGATAGCGATAACGTCTGTTTGCAGTATTAATAATTCGGATCACTTGTGAGTGTGCTTACGAATTTAACAGTTCAACATAACCGATGATGCACTTTTTGATATAAACATAAGTGGAGTATGTGGTATAACTGATGAAGATGGGTTAATGCTTTTATTTCAAGCATTTACCGCAATCAAGGAAAGTGACGATTTATAATTTTTATTTAGGACGCTTAAAGTCACGGACACAATACGTCGATGCAAATAAATGACGCCAAA
The DNA here is from genome assembly GCA_014170235.1 of Listronotus bonariensis. Taxonomy (NCBI): domain Eukaryota; kingdom Metazoa; phylum Arthropoda; class Insecta; order Coleoptera; family Curculionidae; genus Listronotus; species Listronotus bonariensis. The sequence goes on from JACEGR010006136.1 coordinate 61,951, forward strand.
AAACGTTGATGCTTACGATCCTAACGATCCGACCCGTGAGTACTGTCAGCATTAGGGTGTGACGTCACATCTTCCACAACGCTAACGGTAGGCGTGAAAAGCACAATTCGGGCAGCGTGTGTGTGCTGTGAGCATAATTTGGACATACACGCCGAAGCTTAACCGATTTTTCAAGGTTCAGCAACGGCTGCCAGACATTTGGTAGGTGTGTATGCTGGAATTGCTAAATTCATTTTTGTTGTTCAAAATCACAGTCGCTTTTTTAAATTTTCTCTTTTTCAGTGTTCTTCTTTTCCTCTTTTCCAGTCTTCTTCTTTATAAATAATTTTGGCTAACCACTGTATGTGGTGATGTTTTGACCATACATGACGGCCACCTCAGATCTCGACGTTTTAGCTCGTTCCGTATGTTTTTATGTTCTTTTATTTTAATTTTTATTGGTCTTTTTGTTTTTTCAACGTATACTTCACACATTTGCAAGGAATCTGGTAGATAAAGTGTTTATTCATAAAGAAGAATATTACTGGAAAAAGATGAAGTTTAAAAGAAGCGGCGGAGATTTTAAAAATTTAAAATGTATTTAGCAAGCCTAGTATTGACATACCAAATATTTTGACGAACCGTGTAAAATTGGTCAAGCTTCACCGACCAAAGCATAATATACAGGGTCTTACGGTCAATGGCACATTAGATTTTTTGAAATTTTGGCAACATCGGTAATGACTTGGGATCTAACGATCCAAAATATATATCGATGCAGCGTTGCCGCTTAAACCAAAAAGTAGCAATATCTTTGAGATTTTAAAAAGAACATTTTGTATATTTTGGTATTTTTGGATCCGCCACTACCTTCTAAATATGTTTGTCTAATATTGTCCTATACCTATCTCCGACGGTTTTCGAGTAAATAAGTATTTTCCATACTTTTGTTCAAAACATGTCTCTAAATAAAAAGCTTTTATTACTTTATCTGCATTCGTAGACACTTGAAATTTACGGTATAGCATCTTAATATCCTTTAGATTGATTTTATAATGATAAATTTGTTTTAAATTATACAGGGTCGCTTAAAATTCGCAATTTTTACCTTTAGATATAAAAATAGTAAAAAATAATCTTTTAAAATGGAACAAACACCCTGTATAATATTAAAGATTCTTAAGGACCATAAAAACTCTTTTAAAATGATATATCATGTTTCAAGCAAGTTGCTTTAAAAATCTTAATTTAACATAAAAAGTATTTATCAAAGATAGCCATAAAATGTCATGACACACCAAGTGTCAAATATTCATATTATTATTTTAGGTCATGACATTTCATGACTATCTTTGATAAATACTTATATACTAAATATTAATTTTAAAAGAAACTTTGGATAATGTACAGGGTGTACCATTTAAAAAAATCAATTTTTACCATTTTTAAATTTAGAGGTAAAATCACGAATTTTAAGCGACCCTATATAATTCAAAACAAATTTCCCCATACAAAATCAATGTAGAGGACATTGGGATGTTACGCCGTAAATTTAAAGTGTCTACGAATGCAGATAGAGTAATAAAAGCTTTTTATTTAGAGACATGTTTTGAACAAAATATATGGAAAATACTTATTTACTCGAAAACCGTTGGAGATAGGTATAGGACAATATTAGGTAAACATATTTAGAAGGTAGTGGCGGATCCAAAATACCAAAATATACAGGGTGTTTCATTTAAAATTTTAAAGTTGATGCTACTTTTTTGTATAAGCGGCAACGCTGCATCGTTAAAAATTTTAGATCGTTAGATCACAAGTCATTACCGATGTTGCCAAATTTTCAAAAATCTAATCTCCCGTTTTCCGTAAACGTCAAAGTACTATCGACCGTAAGACACCCTGTATAAGTCGTAGTTTCTTAAGAGTAGTTTTAGTTATTACTTGAAAACGGTTAGAGATAAACACTATCCGAAACGTCGTAAATCAGTTAAAAATAAAGACAATGGAAGTCAAAGAAAGCACTATTATTTAAAAATTAAAAATATTATGCAAAAGTAAGATTTAAAAGATTTTTTAGTATCAATATCAAAAATAAAAAAATGTTTTATTACCACTCCCGGTTTCTGGTTTGTTTAATCAGCCCTTTCAGTATTATCGTTGATTTCCGTAGACCCAGTATGTTCATGTGCAATAGTAACCTATCCTGCGCATCCGCCATAGTATAGGTACTTCCTAAATTTAATATGTTAATACTTTATAAATCGCAAATATACATTTAAAACTTTGTTTGGATCATTATTATTAATAAAATATATAACAAATATGATGCAAAATTAGTCTTACCCAATGTGCATAAAAGTAAAATTAAAATTATAAAACACAAGAAAACATAACTGTTAACTTAAAAATAGACACTGGTCTGTCGTCCCGAAGCTATAAATATAATTAAAATCATATTTTAGAATTTGTGTCATGTACACAAATGTATTAATGTGTTTTTAAATTATCTTTTAGTTTGCCTAAATTAAGTTC
>JACEGR010006137.1:0-64463 GCA_014170235.1 Listronotus bonariensis
TTCAAGCAAATCTCACCAGGGGGGAGAGGGGGTCGAAAAATTGAAAAACATCTCACGTAATTTCTGGACGTCCGCTTAGTACTTATCGTGTAACATACCTGTAAGCGCCTTTACACACTAAGCCGGTTTTGACGGACAGAGAGATAAAAAATTATACGAAGCCTTTGAGTTTACCGACTCAGCCGTTCTCTGCGTATGAAAGGTTTCATTTGACTCCATACACTTCGATAGCGTTGGTCCGTCGCCGGATTTCCGTCTTTCACTAATATGAAAAGACAGTAAGCCTGATGAATTGTTTCAGCATTGAAGAAGTACCACGAATGGATTTCATAGATCGGGGGAATTGGTCTATGAGTTACGGCAACAGCAAAAGTGTATAAGAGGGGCGTCCATAAATTACGTGAGATGTTTTTCCATATTTTGGACCCCCTCCCCCTTGGTGAGATTAGGTGAGATTTTCTTTAACCCCTCCCCCTATCTAATCTCACGTGAGATTTATGAGGGGAATACAAAACTCTCAATTTCTTAAACCGAAATTGATTTTGTTCGTAAAAAATTTTTGGAAGAGCAAAAAAAGGTCTACCATCCAAAAAAGCAACAATACATACATCACATTTTCCTGGGGGAGGCCTGTTCCAAATTTTTTTTCTTTTCTACCTACACAAAAATTACGTGAGATTTTCACAAACCCCCTTCCCCCATCGTGAGATTTGGTGAGATTTTGCTCGACCCCCTCCCCCTAAAATGCCTCACGTAATTTATGGACGCCCCCAAGAAAAGTACTTCGTTCATACAATGTTGTGCTTAAACTGCACTTTTGTACAATGTTTTTAAGCCTTTAGCAAAGTAAAAAACATCTAAAAGAGAGATAACTTCTTCTCTGTACGCTGGATAGCCTATCAAGAAAATTTCTCCTTTTGGAAGTTTATACATAGTCATTTGTGTAATATTCTGTTATTTTGTCTACTACCTCGGGTTTCTAAAATATATAAATAATATTTTTTTCAGGTTTTTACATTTTTTAATGGATGGGAGTAAAAGGAGATGAACATTATCTTAGATTAGACAAAAAAACCTGAATCTGGATTCGTTCAGGGGCGGTCATATCGACTTTCTGAGGGGGGCCATAGGTCGAGAAAAAGTGTGTGAGGTGCCAAAAAACAAAAATCTTGGCGCCCCTAGAAAGAAACAAAATTTTCAAATTTTTTGAAGAGCAAAGAAAAAGGTCCCCTCACCTATTTTTATTGTTGTTCTTTCATTCTTTAATTTATAAAATTACAAAAAAACTCCCACGTATTTAAATAGCAAAAAAAAGAAGGTCCTTACTTCTCACTTTTCAATTCCATGATCACCCTCACCCCATCGGACCAGCCCTGAGGGGGGCATATCATCATTAAATGCCCAAAATACCCATATTTGCCATTACATATGTATGAAATACAAAGGATGTGGCATTAAAGGGGTGGGGGCCATGGCCCCATGGCCCCCTATGGCCGCCCCTGGATTCATTCCATTCCACCTCATTCCCTAACTCGAATTAATCATAAATATTTTTTGTCTTGTTAGGAATTATAAATTTGCCGCACGAAAAACAATTTTAGTCCCAGTGTCTTTTTAGCAGGGTTCCTTTTGACGAGTCTACCACGAATATTCATACCGCAATATATGAAAGCGGCCCTTTAACCCAGAGTTGTAAATGTAATTTTTACACAAAATGGTAATGGTTACAGTCCTGATTCCGTAAGGCTCAAACACATGTTTCGGGATCGGATTAGGCGGTTTCGCGACTGTAAAGGTCAAAGCGCACTAGGCGCTCACGGACCGATCAAATATATTACAAGCTTTTTAAATGAATGACCTTGAATGACAATTAAATAGCATGTGAAGATATTTGATCGGTCCCTGAGCGTACCGAGACCTGAGCGCCTAGTGTGCTTTGACCATAACCCTTACGACTATTGGCATAATGTTTAAAAATTACATGTAAAACATTGTGGTAAACTTGCCCGGCAAAAAAGTGACACGTTCGCCCAGTCAGACCCCCGAAACATTTGATACCGACAGGTTGGGTTAAAGCTCCGCTTCCATATATAGTGTATGAATATTTGTGGTAGACTCGTCAAAAGAAATCGCCCTGAAGGGATTTAAAAGTGTTCGTATCATGGAGTCCGCGTAATTTTTTTTGAAACTTCACAACATGTTCGAGGTTATTGTGAAAAACTTACCGTAAAATGATTATAATCTTCCTAGAATTCATAAGCTAAATGTTTATGATCATAGGGATTGACGTGGTGTAAAAGACTTAAAACTTTTTGTTGCTTTTTTAATAATTCCTTATCAGCTAAAAAAAAATTACCAAATAATATAATTCTCTAATGTAATTAGTCGAGGCGTGTGTGTTTTCGAAACAAAATGGCCATCCTCGTCTTCGGACCTGAGCCCCTTGGAATTCTTTCGTTGGAAAAGGAGGAAATCAAAATATACACGATTTGCAAGTTAGAATTACAAGAGTTTGTAGGGAAATACCTCAAAAATACTTTTAACTGGAATGCACTGAGTAAATGCACATCGTTATACTGAATCTGCTTCAACCTAATCGAATAAAACTTAAGAACGATTGGTCAATTTTGAATAAACCTTCGAAATCGACCAATTAAAACACGTTTTTAAGTTCTATCCGATCGGTTGAATCTGATTCAGTATAACGATGTACACGTACTCACTGTATCCAAATTTTTGAGAGACGAAGATCTATGAATAATAAAATTATTATATATAGTCAATAATTTAAAACAACGGTGTTTTGACCGTTCTATTATTTATTAATTCAGTAAAATGTATGTAGTAAAAAGGATCATATTGAAACGTACCGGCTCCGATGCCAAGCTCAAAAATAGAGAAAAAAAATAGATTTTTTTCGATTTTAATTAATTATTTTTTATTAACTTTTATTTAGAGTTCTTGCTGTATCTCAAAATAATTATAATTGTTTAAATTTTTAGTATAGTTATTGTAATAGTTTTTGGAATATGTGGGAAAAGGTTTTTTAGCCTACTTACCAGCTTTAAAAGGCAACATAAAAATACCACTTGCTTCAACACTAGATAGCAATAGGGCACAAAGGCCCATAGAGGTCAATGCCAAAATTAACTTCATTTTACCCGCTGCCAATAATCAAGTGTGCGAAAACTTTACCGTAAATTAAATTTTATACCCTTTAACAGGCCAGACTTAGTGACCCCTGATAAAGATTCCGATTGTTTACATACATATATTATTAAACTTTTATGGCTTATTGATTTTAAGAAAAACATAATATGTAATGTATCTTTCATAACTGATTCTAAAATTTCCAAAGTGGACTAAATATTTATTAAATAATTTTTTTAAATAATTACGGCGCCGAATTCTAACTATTTCCTATGTACGATTTGCTATTCCCTAAGTCAACAATTATCAAAAAATCCATCGATTGTTTTAAATTATGTGAAGACACGTAAGTTGCAAAAATGTATTTAAAATTCGGAATGTTGTTTTTTGTTTTGGAAAAAACACTTAAACATGTTATTCTTTATTTTTGGTTGCAAAATACCACATTTGATACATCTTTCTTTAATAGTTTCGGAAATATCGCCATTTAAATCTGGATATAATTTTCATTCCATCTACAGTCTCAGCATAGTGCCGTATGTAGGTAGGATAGATATGTATATTAAATGTGGTATTTTTGTAAAGCTGTTAAAAATACCTTTTTAATAGTGACATAATATACAGGGTACTCCATTTAAAAAAAAGTTGATCTTTTCATTTTTCTTGGTTTTTAAATGTTCACTTGTTTTTTTTATGCTTAAAAGATAATGCTACATTGTTACATGTAGTTATGTATGAAGGAAATTTGATTAAAATTAATGAAAACTTTAATGTCTATTGGTGCCTAAACGGTGAGGTTTATCGACTTTAATAAGGAGTACCTTATTTTTTAAGTTTTTAATTGTCTATAAAATGGCGCCTCCAGCTTTGCGATATCTGTCAAAATAAAAGAGTTATGATGTAAACAAATTTTAAGTTTTAGGTAAAGTGCCCTCTGGCGGTATTTAAAAAAGTACTTTTGTCTTAAAATTTTAGAATCTACAAACCTCGATTTGTGTACCAAATATCAACTGGATTGGTTAAAAAATAAATGCAATATGGCGAAAAACCCAAAATAAAAATTGAATTTTGATGGCTTGTAACTCGAAAACGAATGACATTTTGAAAAACATATATATGAAGCTCTACCCTTATTTTGTGAAGTTAGAATCACCACATTAAGTTTCCTGATCGATTTTTAAATCACCCTGTATAGGTGAAAATTGTAGGCCATTAGCCAAACGCATAAAAAACACAGATCATACATTAAAAACACAGAATTTCATAAATCAAAAATCTGCCAACACGTATTTGATAACAATCATAGAATAAACTGGGCTGCTTCGATCATTTTAGCAAAGGAAACTTGTTCTAAAAAACGCAAAATCAAAGAAAGTGCGTATATATTATTAAATAAAGATAATTGTGTAGCATCATTTTCAGTTAACTTAAATAACACTTGGTTACCTTTGCGTGATACTGAAGTATCTTCAGGAAGACTAAAAATTAACTAACTTTTCACCTTTTTGTATTATAAACAATAAATACACCAGCAACCAGTTATCTATGTCACTATAACACTATAACCAAACAAACATATTTGACATTTAATGTCAAGAGTTTTCAGAATATCCTAAAAAGATAACAATTTTAAAATTTTACCTAAATAATAGTTAATTTTTAATTTTATTATTTTTATTCAATTTATCTTGACAACGGTGGCAGGCTTGCCACCAAAACGTCGATTTTTAGTTATCTTTTATACTTGTTTTAGTTTTTTTGGTTTTTTGGCACTTTTAACTTAATTTTTGGCGTGTACCCAAATAATTACCATCCATTAAATAAATCCGCCGAACTACAGAACATATCTTCAACTATTACTTATTGTTATTTTTTCAATACTGGTGGATTCATTATCGTATGTATCAAGTAGGCAACGATTTTACAAACAGTTTTTTTAATAACATTTAATTGGCTTATTAAAATATAACAAAATTTATTGTTTAAGCTTATCTTATTAACATTTTTCAAAATAGTCTAATACAATTTTGTTGTAAAATCAATAGGGAAGCCAATATCTCAAGATATTAAAATTTAAATAGCATTATAGTTTAAATTGCACTCTAAAGTAATAAATAAAACAACCAATTAGATGAAACTAATAATTTATTAAAGAAATTGTTATCTTAAAAACCTGTCTTATTGCCACTAAAACCTATATAACACGAGTGTCTCGGACAATAACTTTAAAAGGCATCAGTTCTAAAATTAATTTCAATAAATGAAAGCGCAAACCAACAATCAACTATGAACGCTTCAATGACTAAGGGTACATCGTTATACTGAATCCGATTCAACCGATCGGATAAACTTTAATCCGACAAAAAATTGCGATATGGGGGTAAACACGGTCCAGTGTTAACGCCCTATATTTGCTTTTGTCGGTAGTTGGGAGTTTAGTCCGAGAAAGGAGCGACATCGAGTCTGTGAGCAGCTTACAATGATGTCACATTTTTAGGCTTTCGAAAGTTATGTTTGGAAGGTTGCATAATCTCGGCAAATTTATCTTGCTTAATATGTTGGATCTAGTCATGACATTGCATGACAATGGCCCTTAATGATATTATTTTGAGTAAACAAAGTGAGGGAAGTAAAACTGATAACATTTCTTTGAAACTTATGTGGCTAATTTCATTTTGAATGTTCATTCATCAAATGATCCCGATCACTTGCATGTAAAGGAACTTATTACTTACTCTTTTTGAACAAATATGCCATTCCTTAATCATAAACACATTATTTATAAATTATACGAAAGTAAATATAACCTCCAAAACTTTTCAGAACATATACATACATATATTCTTTATAATAGGAAGAGAAAAATTTATAATTTATATAAAAGATGTATCGAAACCTCTAGAAACTTTAATGGCCGCACTACTCCTTGGAAACATCTTTAAAAAAGGATTTGTGGTAATAAATAGGATATTGCAACCCTACCTTCAGAAGTGTTGTAAGAAACAAAAGACGGTTAATGCCCTTTTTCCATAGCTTTAAATTGATCGTTTTAGTCTTAGCATAACACTATAAATAAAAATTTAAAAACAAACAACAAACAAAGTGTCAAAAAATAATATTTCATATGTTATTGTATTCAGAGTTCCATATACTATCGAAATAAGATAAAATATACCAGAAAAGTAAGGTTAGAAGTTTATTTTTATTTGTTTGCTCTCGTAGTCTTTGTATATACTTTTCTATGTCACATTTCAAATAATTTAGAACTGGATTATCTCCATCCGATAAATTCTGGGACGATGGGCAAAGAATTAGGTTCAATACGATCCGTCCAATCGGATTCGATTTTTACGATGTACCCTTAGTACATGACGTGAAACAACGCTTCTTAACGCTAATATACGCTCGTGTAATATAGGCCTTAGTTAGTAAACTATTTATATAACTTTATATCGATTCTTGTTTATCATATGATGACCAGAAGTTTGTAATTTCAGCAGCTCTTCCTTTATTAACCTGGTGATTTCTGATTTTGCCTTGGATACAGCCATATCGGATGTACTCTCAATGGCAAGATACAGCTTTCTCTCTCCTTCTGGTGGGAATTTACCCGTTGGAACATATGTGCCTCTTACAGTTATACCAGCTTCGGAATATTCCGATATTTGAGCCAGGGCCTCCTGGAATTAAAAAGAAAAAGATGGTTGGTTCTTTTTCCTGTTATTAAGGGTGTTAATCTTAAACTCTGTATACAACTGGTTAAACCCTATATAAAATTGGTTAATATTGAATCAAATGATTTATTTAAAAACCCGCCATTATACAAGGTGTCCAAGAATATGTGGACAATCTCTTTGATTTATAGAGAATCCTTGAAAATCTGATAAATTTCTATAATTTTTTTCCTAAATCCCTTTTTACGGTTTTTCCTAAATAACTTTTATAGCACTTGGCATAATGTTTATTATTATTATTTTTTTTTAATATGATAAATATGTCCTTAAAATGATATACTTGTAAAACACTTGCATTCGTTGTTTGGCAAGGGGCGGACTAACCCTGCATTTTTTGTTTTTATCTTTAGACAAACCACGAAGGCTAAAAGCCTAAATACTAACGTACCGTGGGTGTCTTAAGCAAGGTAAGAGGGAGTTTGTTGACACGGGACTTAAATACTTGAAGACTTGGGGGAGGGGAAGGAAAGACTTCCGCGGGCAGTAGGTTCCACATTTTAGAAACTCTAGGAATAAGAGAACGAACAAATAGGAAAAGTTCGGTGCCTGTCCAGTTGGACCGTATAGGGATGCATACGCGCGGAACCACGAGTTTCTCTGTTGGGAACCGTTAGTGGAGGAACTATACTGGACAATTCTTCAGAGCAGAAGCCATGAAAGTACCTATAAAAAGCGATAAATCCCCACAGCCCGACGATGGGCAAGAGAAGAAAGCCTTTCTGTAAGTGAAGGATCATTAATGAGACGAATAGCTCTTTTTAAATAGAATTAAGAATGCTTAGGGTTGTGGGGTCGCCATGCCCCAGATATGAAAACACTATTCCAAGGGCGGTCGGATTTGGGACACATATAAAGTGTATAAATTAGAATATATAGTATAGTAGTAATAAAGGCATTAAAATAGCATTTTTAAATAGCTTTAAACATTAGCTAAAAAAGGTACTCCGAACGATTTTGAAAAAGCAACTTTTTAGTTAAATCGGGTTGTATTTAAAAATTTAGTTTGTGGGTTTGACATAGGCTCCCCTTATTTTATGCATTCTCTAGCTTTAATTATTATAGATTATGGGACCCTTTACAATTCTACAACATAATTTTTGATGTCGTGAAAATTTTAAAAAAATTTTTGGAAGTTTTTAGTACCATTTGCAACAGAATAACTTATTGTTTTTACATGTCCCCACTTTACAAAAACTTGTTTTTGTCAAAAACGTCTTAATTTATCAACAACAAACAGGAGTTTATTTTCTTTAGCTAAGGGTTTAAGCTACCAGAAAATACTACTTGTATTTCTTTGTTGTACAGGGTGTTAAAATAATTAACAATAATGTGTAACGGTTAATCCACGGTTAGTCCGCCCCTGGTGAACTAATAAAGGCAAATGTCTTACAAAGATGCCAACTTAAGAAGTTCCAACTTACATTTATCATATTAATTTTTTTTTTTTTTTCATTATAGCAAGTACCATAAAGTTAAAACCGATTTTCATCGGCGTCCTTCAAGGGCACATATCATGATACAAAAATTACAAGAAGGTAGGATCAACAGCGATTCCAAGTTGGTTCACTTGTGACTTTTTGGCGCAATATTTAAATTTAGGTCCTAAGAAGGCCTGCAATGTTTGTGAATTTTCGTCATTTTTTAAATATGAGGAAGAGTATAGGAAAATATTTGATGTTAACTTAATATGAGCATAAACGGAACTTACGTAATAAACCACTGTTTAAAGCACTTATATATCTTATACTTAACTGGTTTTAAAGTCACAAAACTGCCAAAAAGCAAAGTAAAACGTGTGGTTTGTTGTTAAAAACACGAAAACAAACGTGTGGTTTCAACTTTGTTTACAAAGTTGGTCACATTACTACGTCAGAGACAGTGGTCACGTGATAAAAGTAAGGAGGAGCTTTGGGTAAAAAATGTATAGGAACTTGTCACATTATTTTCATGTTTTCTATAGGAATCCGAGAGACTGCCCACATATTATTGTACACCCTGTATAAATAAAAGTAACAATGCAATTCTGGGTGCCAACAAATCTATAAGACAAGCCATAACTCCTGGAGTTTTAGATGTATTAGAATAAAACTCTCTCAGAATTTCAAAAAGACTAAAATATACAGGGTGTTTGGTATGTGTAATACTTTACGAGTTATGGCTTGTGTAATAGATTTGTTGACACCCGGTATATTTAAAAAATGGCTATTTTCTTATTGAGGAAAAACCACCCAGAAATTAACTACTCTTAAAGATTTCAATAATACCTGTCATGCAATTTTATACAAGTTATATATACACTTATTTTTACTGCCACCAAGCAAAATAATGTTTACTTTTTAAAAACTATTCATGATAAATAAACGAAAAAAAACTGATATATTTAAATCGTATGATTTTTTGGCTGTTTTGAGTAAACAGCTTATACAATGTTTATTATCAATATATAAAATAAATTCTTTTATTTGATAAAGAATACTAATTAATGATAGTTAATTACTAAAAACACGAAAGGTCAACATACAGGATAACTCCAATCTCTGACAAAGCTTATGTCTTCCGCTTCAATAAAACTTTTTGATTTTTTTTCTTTTAGAAATACGAGGGTGGTTAAATATGAACGAGACAAACGCTGTAGACGGCGCGCATGTAAATTTTGAAGGTCGTGGCTTGAGTATGTGGTAGGCGGGTCCCTTACAAACAGGGTGGCATAGTTTTCGTCGGAAGCACATCTTTCACGTGCGTACTACGACCATGAATGAACGTCAAGTGCCGACCACCGTTGCGCAACGTATTATTATTTGTTTTTAGTATGGGAAGGCGTTAAAAAAACGGAAATTTGTGTGCGTTTGCGAAATCAGTTCGGTGGTGAGTACCTGAGTAGGGCCGTTGTGTTTAAATGGGCCAAAGCATTTAAGGATGGCCGCGAAACCGTCGAGAATGAGCCAGATGATAGTCGAACGCGAACCAGCATCACACCAGACAACATTCGCCCAGTAGAAGAAATGATTTTGGAGGACCCTATGTACCATTAATGCTGCATAGTACTCTAACCTTCTCTGAAACAACACGTAAAATCCGCTTATCGCTCGAAACGGAGGAACATTCCAGCACGAAGAGCGCTTCTTCTCTAGGATAACGCGCGCCCGGATACCGCGCGGCTCACTCTCGATACAATATCGGAATTGGGGTGGAAGGTATTGGAACACCCCACCTAGAGTCCAGATTTATCCCCCTGCGATTACCATATGTGTGAGCCCCCGAAAGAAGCCCTCGGAGGTCAAAGATTCAACACCGACGACGAGGTAGAGGGGTTCGTGCGCACATGGCTCTCCGAGTTGCCCAAAGAATTCTTCGATACCGGCATCAAAAAACTGCCGGAAAGGTGGATAAAATGCGTAAATAGTGAGGAGAGATACATAAAAAACTGTAAATTTTTGTAAAATTTTTCAATAGTAAATAAACGTGTCAGAGTATTGGTCTCGATCATATTTGAACCACCCTCGTATTTGTAAATGAAGACAGGCATCAACTTCATATTATAAAAATCATTAAATCTATCCTAAAATGTCTGCTGTATCGAATACAGATTTCTACACACTCCTAAACATCAACGAAGTAAATCCTTTGTCTCCAAGTAAAGTTGCCGAGGATTACGAGCAATGCAATCAAGAATGGTATCATTTACTACTAAACGAAGTTGATTTTGGTTTAATGATAGGTTTGTCTGATCTAAAATGGTATTCATTGTGTCGATGTCATCTTGTAGCTGATGATGGAAGTACCGCGCATGAGCATATTCATGCCTTAATTCACTGTACGAATGGAAAAACAGTCTTGGCATTGAAAAAACGACTACAAAGACTTGGAAAATGACTTCATTCCAAAACAACATTTAAGAAAATTTTGTGTTTGGATCATGCAATCGGCGTACTACGATACATTGCTTGTGCAGATGGTCAGAAACCTCTAAGACGAGATCTCGATGGTTTACAAGGAACTCCTCATGCTCATTACTCTAGAAAATGTTTTAACGAAGATTGGTTACATTCACGAGAAAAACGATGTGGTGCTGTTCGAGATGAAATATCAATAATTGCTTCAAGTGGAGTTTCAGATATTTCAAAATACACATCACCCTACGAATTTCATGAAAAATCCACTTGCCGTTCTGCCAGAGGCGATGAAGGCGTTAGAAAGAGGCAACAAGCTAATGAAAAACGAAGAGAATTTTACAAAACAGAAAAAGGACTTTCCATCAAGAAAATGTACAAAGAAAAACAAATTGAAAAGCAACGATTAATTAAACAACTGTTAGAGTTGAGAGGGAGTACAAACTCCCTCTTACCTCGCTTAAGACACCCACGGTAAGTTAGTATTTAGGCTTTTAGCCTTCGTGGTTTGTCCAAAGATAAAAAAAAAAGTTAGGACTAAATAAAAAAGCTGAATTAGAGAATCAATTGTAAAGCTTATTAGTCCCTTGTAATTTAAGAATTAGTAGAATAAATAATGTACGTTAAAATAAATATATTGTTTTCTTGCCGAACTTTCCCTGTCCATATCAGACTTAGTCCATTATCTTTAACAAAATTCCCATATAAACGCTATGAGATTTTGTCCAATATATACTTAATTGTCCACGTCTCTGTCCATGTTTGACTACAAAATTTACATATGTTTAAATGGCATGTCCAAGATCCGATAATTTGCGTTTGCGGTTTTTCTTAAATACGGCACGGTATTTCTTAAATACGGCACCGTTTTTCTAAAAACGGCACAGTTTTTCTAAAATACGGCACCGTTTTCTAAAATACGGCACTGTTTTTCTAAAATACGGCACCGTTTTTCTAAAATACGGCACTGTTTTTCTAAAATACGACACTGTTTTTCTAAAATACGGCACTGTTTTTCTAAAATAGGGCACCGTTTTCTAAAATACGGCACTGTTTTTCTAAAATATGGCACCGTTTTTTCTAAAATACGGCACTGTTTTTCTACAATACGGCACTGTTTTTCTAAAATACGGCACTGTTTTTCTAAAATACGGCACTTGCAAACTTTGGCTGCAGTCCGACAGTCGCCATTTGGTTTAAAATTGTCTTTTCGGGTGAATTCGCGGTTACAATATTCACATTTAAAGATAAATTCGCGGTTACAATATTCACATTTAAAGATAATTCTGCAAAACAAGTGATAATTAAATAGCTAAAAATTGTTAAAAATGCTTAATTCGTAATCTCCAAGTCAAGACCTTTCATTTAAACCCAAACAAGACTATTTTTCGACGACCGGAAGTTGCGACCGGAAATGACGATTTTATTGCAGATTCGGTATCTAGAGGCTTCAAGGAATCTAAATAAGTTAAAATTTTAAAAAATATTCATAAATAAGAAAGTTGCAAAATAAAAATTGTTAAAAATATTTAATTAGTATTCTACAAGTCAAGACCTTTCATTTGAACCTAAACAAGACTACTTTCTGACGACCGGAGGTTGCGACCGGAAATGGCGATTTTATTACATATTCGGTATCTAGAGGCCGTAAGGAATCCAAATAAGTTAAAATTTTTAAAAAATATTCATAAATAAGAAAGTTACAAAATAAAAATCTTTAAAAATGCCTAATTAGTAATCTACAAGTCAAGACCTTTCATTTGAACCCAAACAAGGCTATTTTCTGACGACCGGAAGTTGCGACCGGAAATGACGATTTTATTGCATATTCGGTCCACATCCCTATTTCTAGGTTATGTCAACGCACTTTAAGATAGATCAAAATTTTAGGTGTTGTTATTTTAAGCTTGCCGTATGACGTCATTTTATTTCGCGCATGCGTAAGGCCCTAAGTTTGAGGTTATGTTCGGACCATAGGGCCATCCCAAAATATTTGTCTGCCAAGGGGTTGGAACTCACAAAAGTGTATGGCAACTGAGGAAATATCTTCTAATAGGTACCCAAGTAACATATACAGTGTGGTTCATTAAGTGTGCAACCAATGGAAAACTTTTTATTTGAAATTTTTCAGAAAATTTTATTCTTCATAAAAGTTGGTGCATGGTCTAAAACTGTATTAGCAGTAGTTACTTTTAAAAAGAGTTAAAGGATATACAGACTAGGTAAAAAAAAGCAAAAAGTTCTCAGGAGTAACGTAACCTTATTTTAAAAAATACAACAAAATTTTAAATAATAAAAAAGTTATTTAGAATTAAAAGTTATGTCTAATGCCAAGTCATGGCCTCCTATTTAGATTTTTATTTATATTTTTTTTTTTTTTTTTTTGAAAATTTTAAATTAACCCTGTATAATACAAATTTTTATTATTCTAAATCAATATTTCTTTTAAGCAGTTCCTACTTACTGACCTTTAAACAAATTTAATTAAACTGAAGCGAATTTGTAAAATTGAACTGAATTTATATACTTACCTATCTAACCGCTAACTTCAAATTTGTTGCAAGGATATTTAACAGGGCCCTAGAATTTCACAAATATACTTTTTAAGAAGTCAAATAGGCTATAAATAGTAATGTGCATATAAAAATTCCTTATTTACCTTTACGTAAAATTTTTGTTTAAATTTTTTATTTTAAATTGTTAAACAGCTAACTTAAAATTAAAAAACAAATAAATAAAAATTTACATAGAAGGTCATGACTTGGTATTTGGCAAACATTTTAATTCTAAATAACTTTTCTTCTCAACATTTTGTTATATTTTTAAAAATAAGGGATCGTTACTCTTGGGCAATTTTCAATCTTTTGACTTACCCTGTATACCATTAAACTTTTGGTAAAACTTACTACTGCTTATATGGTTTAAGAACAGGCACTGATTTTTATGATGAATAAAATGTTCTATTAATTGCAAATCAAAAAGTTTCCCTTTTAATGGACCACACTGTAAAAATTTTGCTTTTACAAAATGACGACATTTTAGTTTTAATTAATTAACCTTTGGTACCTGGTACCTGCCAAAGTCACAGTGAGTCAATCTTTATAGTTTACCTTTGCTTCTACCTATGTTGGGAGCATGCACTAACAAATTTTAGCTTTTACAAAATAACGAAGGTCTGCCGCTCACTGGCTCTTACTCAATAAGTCTATGAATGGAGGATACGCAATAAACCTGCGCAAGTTGGAGTGGTAAAGGATACAGAGTTCATCTCCAATCGATTCTAATAAAAGAAATACACTAAATATATGAAAATTACCTTCGAAGTAACTCTCCACCTAGCCTGCTGAGGGAAATCATTAATCTCCAACTCCTCCTCATACTTTCTGAAGGTTTGTTCGGTTTCCTCGTCAATTTTATCCTCGTCGTCTTTGGGTTGGTAGTTTAATTTGTTATTCAGTTTGGCAGCTAGTTGTTCGGCTACAGTTTTGGCAGTTATAGGAAGAGCAGAATTACTACCTATAAAAAAGAATTATGCATAATATGCGCCATTGACAATAATCAAATCCATTGAAGTCAGCAAAAGACAGAAGCAGACTTCAAATATTTTTATTTTTCTTTATGTAAATAAATATATAAACCCTTAAAAATGTTATTTATAAAAAGAAAGATAAACCAAGAGTCACAAAATACTTCTTAAAATAAGAACAATAGAAAAAATAGACTCTTTGTTCGACTTTCGAACAGTGCGGACGTCGTGTAGAGAATTACATAATTTCCCCGGTGTGGCGGTTAGAGGAACTGTACGGGAGTTTTTACCTTCAGGGATATAGTAAAGATTCACGCTAATTTGATGCCTGATGGTATCCTATTTGGTAGTGAACACAAGATATTTCTCAAATGGCGGCAAATAAATGGTCGTGCCATTGGAACTGTCGGTTGTGACAGTGAAGGTTATACATAACACCAGTAGCAGTTTTTGGTTTGAAAGCTGTCATTGTATGCATTGCATCGATTTATAGAATTATTTTTTATTATTTTTTGGAATTTCTAGGAGCTACGAGGTCGATTATCCAGATTTTCCGCCGACGAAGCCCTGGAAAGCATAGTCCGGAAGGGGAGAGCTGGTGAATTAGACCTGAAGGGACCAGACCAAGAAAAAAATAGAACCGAATAAAATAAGAACAATCAACTAAAAATGCAAGTAGTCGTACGTTTAAAAAGTTACAACTAAAAGAACTACTTGAAAACACGAATTCCTGCACAATCGTGACTTGCGTCTAAAACAAACTCGAGACCGATCCAGTATTTCCGCCGGCACAGACGTGGCAAAAAAATAGTTCACGCTTCGCCGCAAAAAAATGTAGATCTAAATGAGTGCCAAGTTTTGTACAAAATCAAAATATGTATGAGATTTTAAAGTAGGTTACACTTGTCTTTTCCAGTTTTCATTGCGTCAGTTATTTTATAAAGTTATCCAACTTATTTAAATATATATTTTTTTAATTTTGATAGAAATTGGCCAAGTCAAATCTAACCTACTTTAAGATCTTATACATATATACACTTCTTTAGATCTCCATTCTTTCTGCGGCGCAGCCCACAGCCAAGCTTAATTTTACTATTGAACTTGGATCACGTTTTTCACAGTTATGTATTTGCTGGGATATCATTATTTTTTGTAAAGAAAACTAGGCAGGTATTTAGATTTAATATTTCTTCTTGCGTTTCCGTTGCATAGTTTTCTTTTTATGGTATTGTCTACACATTTTCTTAAACGTTGAAAATAACAGTGAGCATTGCCCAACGGTTTAAGCGCAAACCTTTTTTTTTTGTATTCTTACTTCTTACCCGCCTATTTCTTACTTTTTTTATTTTCAGATTTTTTTACGCTTACACATCATTACCAAGCTAGATTTTAAATTTTATCTTTCTTGGTCATCTTGAAGTGGGATGATTTTTAATCTACATATGTGTCAGTCAGTCAGTGGAAAATTGACGACTTTTGAACCTTCATATCTTTATAACCGCTTAAGATAGCTTTATTAAATAGGTTTTAAGTTATGAAGGGAGCAAAAGTGGCACCAAGTGGTTCGTGTAATATAACAGGCGGTGCTGTAGCCAGTTTCTTTGCGTAAACTTGGCTTGACACGCTACCGCGTGTCTAGATAGGTGAATATACAGGGTCTATTTGAATCTGTGAGCCATGAGCGTAAATCATCGCACATTCTTAGAAAGTTAAAATAACCAAAAAAGCATATTTACTGATCACAACAACTAAAATTTTAATATATTTTGTATAAGAGCTGGACTAGTTAGGAGAAGATGTCCATTTGAACCCAAAGAAATTAAAAAAAAATGTTTCTTACCTTTAAGTATAGACTCGGCAGCTTGTTGTGTTGCAAATTTAGTATCAAAGTTGCTATTTTTGGTAAGTGTGATTTTGGAAGCAAGTTTCTTTGCCAACTCCAACTTGTCAACAGCGGAACCGCCCGAATTCGCAGCTTGGGCGGCAGCAGCTGCAGCTGCAGGACTAACACCTGAAAGATAAGGAAGTTTTATTGTTTCATAAAAATTTAGGTTTAAAATAAATGGTGCAATAACTATTGAGTTTTTTTGTGCTATTTTGGCCTGAATACCAGATTATTTAAAAATTACACAAAAAATGTCAATGCAAATACAAGGTGTAACATAAGTAATTACTTTAATTTTAAGGGATGATTCCCTATAATGTTTTAAGTAAAAAAGTTCATATAAACATAATGTCCAGAGACGCTTCGCTTTCAAGATACAGGGCGTTAAAATTTAAAAAAAAAGTCGGTATTTAATGTAAGGGTCAAAGCACACTAGACGCTCAGGTCTCGTTACGCTCACGGACCGATCAAATATTTAATATGTTTTTAAATAAATGACCTTGAATGGCATTTAAATAGCATGTAATTATAGTAGGGATGGCAACGATATATTGATTATTTAATATATCGGAAATCAAATATCGATAATCTTTATCAATATTTAACTTTTTGATATATTGATATCAAATATTTTCGATATTCGTGGTAAATAAGTCAAAATTAAAAAAGGGATTTTTTTCATTTAAATTTTTAAAATTAATAAAAATGTTACAGTACAGTAAAATAATAAAAAAAAATAAGGTATCAAGGTAATTTTTACGATTATGCCGTATTTATATACCCACTATCTTTAAAGAAAAAAAATGATGTAATATTAGATAATTTATCAATACTATTGAATAAAAAAGAACACCACTGACTTATGTTACACCCTGTATATTAAAATTGTTAGATAATTTATGGTAATTATATTCATTATCTTTATAAAAGGTAAAGAGATTACAAAAAAAAATCAAAAATGAAACAAATTAAAATTTATTCGAATGTTTAAGAAAAAGTCGACTATATTAATAATTCCTATCCTTATAAATCTTGCGTACCTAAAATTAAATGTGATGTGATTAAATTTTTGCATTGATAGGAACATTCAGCAAAACGAAGTTAGGGTTTAAATTAACTTTGTTTTATAAATGTTTTAGCTTAGGTTTATATTACTAAGTCTTGCAACTAATACTAATAATAATACTAAAATTAAATCATAAATATCATGTATCCAAATTTAAGTTCATAGGAACATTCAAAACTACCGACCAATATGTACTATCTAAATTAACGACAAAGAATGTCAAAATTAAACATGTTTTTTAAGCCGATTTTCAAAGTATGTAATAAAATAAGCACTTACCAAGTGGCGCCTTAATCTCTTTAACAATTCTCTTTGTAGCAAACATACTCTCAATCTGCTGATCAATATCTTGTTCCAAATCTTCATCATCACTATCCTGAAGACCCAGCGCAGCTTTCTGAAACTTTTTTCGTTCGTTAGCAGCTGCGGCTTCGTTTTCATCAAATTTGAAGCCTTTACCACTGAAACCTCCTCCAGTATGCACCTTTTTACCTAAAAAATACACAGGTTTAATTCTATTGGTCAGTTTTTATTGGTCGAGCCATAGGTTTGATCTCATTGGTTAGGGAGAAGGCAAGTGGGAGGGGCCCAGTGTGGGCGGGGTCAAAGGGGAGGAGCCAAACTGAAAGGAGTGGGAGTTGCTCAACCGACGCCATGACTACTTACAGCTTTTAAAATACCACAATATTTAATATTTACTTACCTTCAGACTCTTGTTTTGTTTTATAATCATCCCAGCACTTCCGTAACGCCTCAGGAACGGGGACATTTGCCAATTCGTGAGCTTTAATAAGATCGCCAGCATATCTCGCTTGCTCTGGGGTGATAAAGGTATAAGCAAACCCTTTATTTCCCGCTCTACCCGTTCTACCACATCTAGAAAGAAAAGAAAAATTTTCACCCATCAAAATATGACCAGAATAATTACTGTAAAACATCTGAGAAACCTTGGTTCTTAGATTTATACCGCCTCAAATTGAAATCGTTTACAGACGTTTTGCCATCGATTGTACGAGGCATCTTCAGGGATCATTACTCTGCGATGATGCCACGTGCCATCGATAACAAAACGTGAAAGCTTCCGCTCTACTATAAAACATTATAAAACAGAAATCCAATTTTTATGTCCCTTACCTGTGAACATAGTCTTCATAATGATTTGGACAATCATAATTTACAACTAATATAAGCTGCTTAACGTCAAGTCCTCTGGCTGCCACAGATGTAGCTACTAATAACTTAACTTTACCAGATTTAAAGTCGATAATAGTAGAATCCCTAAAACACAATTAATTTTCATATTAAGAATGACAAATAGGCTTTATTTAACTCTTATTTGTTCACTTTTATAATGTAGCAAAATTAAGAAAATATATTTGATAGAAACATTCAACAACATTAACTTATAACACTATCTTTATTACAACTTTTACAGAAAGTCAAATTACATAAAAAGAGCCATATAAACAAAATCGTACCAGAAAATGGAATTATTTCTTTAAATATTCATTTTTTTAAACTTTAAAATGCTTATCTTAAAAAAATGTATAAGGACAAAAAACTAAAATCAAGTTCTAAGTGAGTTTCTATTCAATTATTTTATAAAAAGATGGGGTTAGATGTTAATTTTTTGTAACACACTTTGAACTATGGTCACCCAGAAAAAAATCCAACAATTACCTGTCAAACTGATCAATTCCGCCATGTAAACTCATGCAGTTGTAACCAGCTTTCATCAGGTCTTTTAACAAAATATCCGCATTTTCTTGCTTATCTACGAACACAATGATGCTTCCCTGTTCCTGATAAATTCCCAGTAATTCTAAAAGTTTTAAGAACTTTTGATCTTCCTCCAAAACAACTACATGCTGTTCCACCTAGAAAACAAAATAACATTTACAGATAAAAAAGTGTTATAGTACCCCATAACTAAAGTTTTATAGAGAAAGTAGAGAAAGTAAATATAAATAAATTATGTTAAAAAAATTAAACGGTTTTATTGTACTAAAAGCTAAAAAAAAATAATAATATACATGGTAAGAATATTTTTAAATAATATTTAGCCACAAAAATACATTTATTTACCTCTTTACAAACCACTGAGCGACCGCCAACTTGTACCTCAATTGGTTTCATCAAAATTCTTCGCGCCAGTGCTTCCATCTGTCTTGGAAACGTGGCGCTAAACATGACAGTTTGTCTGTCTGGTCTAACATTGTCTATAATCCTCATAACCTACAAAATACGTTGAACATTATTATTCTGAAAATAAAAAGGCTTCCTTTATTTCTTTAACTTACTTGCGGTTCAAAACCCATGTCAAACATTCTGTCGGCTTCATCTAATACTATATACGTAACTCGTCTAAGATTTGTAACTTTTCCACTATTTGCTGCCAGCATATCAATCATACGACCTGGTGTACACACTATGATTTCAGCTCCTAAAAAACAGTTATTCGTTCTTAGTGTAAACTACTAAACCTAACCTAAAAGCTCTCTTAGTAAATTTCCGTAGAACGAGCCGTTTTGTTGTAATCGCGGCTTAAACATTAATTATTTTTTTACATTTTGTCACTTTTCTGGATTTGTTACACTACCATAACTAATAATATCTTTATAAATCAAATAATTATTCTTAAGGGAAATTTTATGCTCTACAAAAAAGCCTGCTTAATATTTTTTGATAAATTCATTCCTTTCAAAGTTATTCAATGTTAAAACAAATTTTTATCTTAATTTTAATAACCCTTAAGAATAATTATTGGTTTTATAAAGATATTAATATTTATGGTAGTTAAAAAAATCCAAAATCTAAGGGACGAAATTTTAAAAAAATAATTAATGTTTAAGGGGTGCTTACAAGAAAAGGCTTGTTCCACGAAAATTTACCAAGAGAGCTTTTTGTAGAGATTTTCTAGAATATAAATTGGTCGAAGTTTCAAGAGTGACTGATTCCGAGATTTGATTAAAAAAATCCAACAATCGTTAAAACACCACTAATTTCAATGATGCACCTCTTAATGTAAAGATTAAGGGCTGAAAATTTCTGGATATTCTTCTCTCATCTAACAATATTTTTATAGTACTGTTAGAAAAAAAATGTTTGTTTGTTTTTTTTGGCTCAGTCTAATACACACACAATATTATTAGTCACTATTCATACCTCTTTTTAATTCAGCAATTTGTTCTGATATACCAGTTCCTCCATACACACAAACCGCATGTAAATTCAAACTTTTGGTAAACTTTTTATGTCTTTTCCTATTTGCATGCACAGTTCCCTTGTCGGAGTCATAATAATTGCAATTGGGCCATCAGTTTCTTCCAACGGAGGTTGATCTAGTATATGTCTAAACATTGGTAATAAGAAAGCTAGAGTTTTACCACTCCCTAAAAATATTATTAACAATAAATAGTTTAAAATTTAAAAAATTACTTCTTCGTTTAATAAAGCATTTATTAATATCATCATGTGAAAACTAAAGCATAAGAACCTGTTTTTGCAATTCCTATAAGGTCTCTTCCAGACATAATGGCAGGAACAGCTTGTGACTGAATGGGAGTGGGTTTTTCATAACCTAGCCTCTTTAGCACACTAAGTTCTTTGGTAGAAACACCACACTGGGCCCAGGTTCTTATTGGTTTTGGACAGCCTTTACCTAAACGAAAAACATCTTAATATTTATGGTCTGCAGTTATTTTTTGAAAACGGGACAAAAAATTAAAATACAAATATTCACTTAAAAATACAAAAGTTTAAAATTTTCTTTTCAGTACCTTTAACTCTTATTCCTTCCAGTTCTTCTTTATATGCTTCGACTTCCTCATGAGTCATTTTTGCTATTTCAGGCACCTCCACATAAAAATTCTTCCTAAATGGAATATAGGTTATATTATTATGGTCTATTCGTGCTAAGTCCTTTTTTGCTTATTGGCTATATTTGCAGCAGTATCTTTCAGATCCTCTGCTTCTTCTTCTGACGAATACCTTAAATTAAATTAAAAATTAGAATATAGTCAAAGCAAATAGTAATTAACAATTTTTATATGAATTCTTTCTCCCGGATATATATTGCTGCAATTAATTTATTCACATTCATAAATTATTTAACTTACTCCAAGCCATCTTGATTCTGCTCAATAAGTTCTCCTTTATCATTGTTAGACTTCTTTTTTGCAACATTTGCAACACCAGTAACAATAACAAGTTTCTTAGTGTCATTTTGATCCCCCTTTTTCACATTTAACCTGTTTATTTTCCTAACTTCGTCTTGAACACCTACAAAAATAAGAAAAAACATAAGTTAATTGAACTTTGTTTGTCAACCTGTATAAATTATTAAACCTTTCATGAATGCATCCAGAGGATCAATCTCATCTTCTACTTTTTCCTCAGACTGCTTTGGTTTTTCTTCTACTTTTTCCTCAACTATTTCTTCTTTCTTAGGGCCTTTTTCTTCATCCTTTTCAACATTTTCCTCTTTTTTACTTCAGATTTGTCATCTGTTTTATCTTCATCTTCAGAATCATCTTCTAATGACCATTTTTTAATTGCACCCTGAAAAGAAAAATGAATAAACAATATAAAACATATTAAACAAGGTAATTTTATGTAACTTTATGTTCAGAATTTATAAATTTATTTTGTACCTGTGGAACTGTTAGGTTTTGTATAAGGGCTCCTGACTTAGCTTCTTTTTTACAGCTTCTTGTTCCTTTTTCTTTCTTTCAGCCCTCCACCTTTCTATTCTTTCTCTTCGTCTTTGCATTTCAAGTTCCAGTTTCTTTTGCTCCTCTTCCTAAAGAATTCCAACAATATATTAATGTATATAAAATAATATTATAAAAAATAAAATAATGTACTAATAAATACAACGTGTCCAAGATAAGGAGGTCCAGTATGGGCATCTTGGAAATGGTAAGAGATACGAAGTCGGTCAAATGGGAACAAAGTTAAGGTTTTATGTGCCCAATAATATGCTGTTTAAAATGTTTTAAAATTCCGAGTATTTAAAAATAAATTGCACTTTTACATTGCCACTTTTTCTGCTTTATCTTATTTGAACTGCCATGTTTCATTTTCGTAGGACCATCATCAACTTCATTTTTTAAATACGGTCCTGATATTCTAATATCAAAATTTAAAAGCCCATTTTAAAATAAATTCAATGATGTATCACATGTGAAGGTTTAATCCTAATACGGATCTATATTTTAAGAAATTTAATAAAAATGATTACCTCCTCATTTTAGGTTAATAAATAACTTTAATAAACCAAGCAGAACTTAACAAAACCCCTAACATCACTAACTTACATTTTTTAAAATACGGTCCTGATATTTAAATATCGAAATTTTAAAGCCAATTTTATTTTAAATTTACATTATGGTTTATCCGTAATACAGCCCTGTATTTCCCACAACTCGGTAAAAATAGTAAGTACTACATTTTATACTAATACTTTGGTTTAGTAAAAATAAAACCTAAAAATACAGAGATAATAAATAATTAAATAATTTGGGTTTAAAATTTTTATATTAAAATATCAGGACCCTATTTAAAAATGTAAGTTAGTGATGCTAGGGGATTTTCATTAAGTTCTGCTTGGTTTATTAAAGTGATTTAATAATTTGAAAAGTAAAGTTAATTATTCTTATCAATTTTTTAAAAATACAGGTCCGTATTAGGATTAAACCTTATTACACTGAATTGTATCCGCAGTTGGTTTCTTGTGAAACATTTTTTAAATATTAATACTAAATAGTTGTTAATGTATAATGTTAAACTACTCCATAGAGAAAACAAAGGTAAAAATTAAATTTATATGAACAACTAGAAATTAAAAAATCACTTATAGACAATACAACTCTTTCTACCAATGATCAAACAAAATTTCGCAGATATGCCAATTATAAATAAATTTATTACCACATCTGGGCCGCATAATAAAACCCCTAATAATATTTTATAGACCTTTTGGGAAAAACGTGTTAAATGGTTCTGTTTGTAAATATTTCTCTTTTTAAGTTTAGTATACGAAGTACTCTTGATGAAGCCCTAGAAAGGCGAAACAATTGTAGAGTAATGCTCTAATAATTTTTGAAACATTAAAAGCATTTTTTTTATTTAGTATTAATATTTAAACCTTATTATTTGATACATCATTGAATTTTTATTAAAACAGACTTTTAAATTTAGATATTAAAATATCAGGAACGTCTTTAAAAAATAAAGTTGATGATGGTCCTACGAAAACGAAACGTCGCAATTCAAATAAAATACCACCATTAGATAGAACAGAAAAAGTGGCAATGCAATAGTGCAATTTATTTTTAAATACTCGGAATTTTAAAACTTTTTAAACAGCATATTATTGGCCACATAAAACCTTAACTTTGTTCCCATTTGACCAACTTCGTATCTCTTACCATTTCCAAGATGCCCATACTGGCACTCCTTATCTTGGACACATTGTATATTCTATAAAAACTATATTTGTAAAAATAAAAAAACATGCATTTCTCCTAAAAAATACTAACCTTATCCAAGTTGGCAGGATCGAACGATAGGCCAGTTTCATCTTTCTTATCAGGGGTCCGTGATCTAGATCTCTTTCTTGATTTCTTTCTGTCTTTACTGTCACCCCTAAAAAATTATAAAAATTCAATGCTATTCATTATACCACTTATTATACCACCAGTGTATTAACAAATAAAAAACTTGCACACAATTATTATTGCATAAAAAAGTCAATAAGTAACTCTGTAGATTTCTGAATGCTAAAACCAAAGATAATTATACAGATTGTCTTTGCTAAAACTGAGGTTAATATTCAACAAATTCTAAGATTGAGTTTTTAATTTATTGCTGGCTTTTTACAGCTAGATAAACGACTTTGTGAGCAGCAACAAATTTTAGGATTGAGTATTTACTTTGTTGCTGGCTCTTTACGGTTAGATAAACGATTTTATAAGCAGAAACAAATTCTAAGATTAAGTTTTTAATTTGTTGCTGGCTCTTTACGTTTAGATAAACGATTTTGTAAACAGAAACAAATTCTAGGATTAAGTTTTTAATTTGTTGCTAGCTCTTTACAGTTAAATAAACGTTTTTGAGAGCAGCAACAAAATATAAGATTAGGTTTCTAATTTGTTTGCTGGCTCTTTCCGGTTAGATAAACGATTTCGTAAGAAGCAACAAATTCCTAGAATAAGTTTTACCCAAAAAATCAAGTGCAAAGCTAGCGGGACCAGTTTATATCATCAATTTATTTATTTATTTATTTATGGCTCAATTTTGTAAGCGGAAACAAATTCTAGGATTAAGTTTTTAATGTGTTGCTGGGCCCTGGCAGTTAAATAAACGATTTTGTAAGCAGCAACAAATTAGAGTCTTTAATTTGTTCCTGGCTCTTTACAGTTTGATAAACATTTTTTTGCAGAAACAAATTTTAAAATTTAGTTTTTAATTTGTTCCTGGGCTTTTACGGTTAGATAAACGATTTTGCTAGCAGAAACAAATTTTTGAGATTGATTTTTTAACTTGCTGCTGGCTCTTTACGGTTAGATAAACGATTTTGCAAGCAGAAACAAATTTTTAAATTGATTATACAACCTGCTGCTGGCTCTTTACGGTTAAATAAACGATTTTGTGAGCAATAACAAATTCTAAGATTAAGTTTTTAATTTGTTCCTGGGCTTTTATGGTTAAACGATTTTGCAAGCAAAAACAAATTTTGAGATTGATTTTTTAACTTGCTGGCTTTCCTGGCTCTTTACAGTTTGATAAACATTTTTTGAGCAGAAACAAATTTTAAAATTGAGTTTTTAATTTGTTCCTGGGCTTTTACGGTTAGATAAACGATTTTGCAAGCACAAACAAATTCTGAAATTGATTTTTTAACTTGCTGCTGGCTCTCTACGGTTAGATAAACGACTTTGCAAGCAGAAACAAATTTTGAGATTGATTTTTTAACCTGCTGCTGGCTCTTTACGGTTAAATAAACGATTTTGTGAGCAGCAACAAATTCTAAGATTAAGTTTTTAATTTGTTCCTGGGCTTTTACTGTTCGATAAACATTTTTAGGCAGAAAAAAAAATTAAGTTTTTAGTTTGTTGCTTGGTCTTTAGAGTTAAATAAACGTTTTTGTAAGCAAAAGAAATTCTAAGATTGAGTTTTAAATTTGTTGCTGGGTTTTTACAGTTAGATAAACGATTTTGTAAGCAGAAACAAATTCTAAGATTGAGTTTTTAATTTGTTGCTGGCTCTTAACAATTAGATAAAGAATTTTGAGAGTAGAAACAAATTCTAACATTAGGTTTTTAACTTGTTGCTGGGTCTTTACAGTTAAATAAACGATTTTGTAAGCAGAAACAAATTCTAAGATTAAGTTTTTAAATTTGTTGCTGGCTCTTAACAGTTAGATAAACGATTTTGTAAGCTGAAACAAATTCTAAGACTAAGTTTTTAATTTGTTGCTGGGTCTTTACAGTTAAATAAACGATTTCACAAGCAGAAACAAATTCTAAGATTTAGTATTAAATTTGTTGATGGCTCTTTACAGTTAGATAAACACTCTTGTCTTTTCGGTTAGATAAACGATTTTGTAAGCAGAAACAAATTCTAAGATTGAGTTTATAATTTGTTGCTGGGTTTTTACAGTTAGATAAACAACTTGTATGCAGAAAAAAACTCTAAAATTATGTTTTTAATTTGTTGATGGGTTTTTACAGTTCAATAAACGATTTTTTAAGTAGAAACAAATTCTAAGATTTGGATTTTATTTTATTGCTGGCCCTTTAGTTCAATAAACGATTTTGTAAGCAGAAACAAATTCTAAAATTAAGTTTTTAATTTGTTGCTGGGTCTCTACATTCAGATAAGCGACTTTCTAGGCAGAAACAAATTCTAAGATTAAGTTTTTAATTTGTTGCTAGGTCTTTACAGTTAGATAAACAATTTTTTAAGCAGCAACAAATTCTAAGATTGAGTTTTTAATTTGTTGCTGGGTCCTTACAGTTAGATAAAGATTTTGTAAGCAGAAACAAATTCTTAGATTGAGTTTTTAATTTATTGCTGGGTCTTTACAGTTAAATAAACGATTTTGTAAGCAGAAAAAAGTTATAAGATTAAGTTTTTAACTTGTTGCTGGGTTTTTACAGTTAGATAAACGATTTTCTAGGCAGAAACAAATTCTAAGATTAAGTTTTTAATTTGTGTCTGGGTCTTTACAGTTAAATAAACGATTTTTTAGGCAGAAACAAATTCTAAGATTGAGTTTTTAATTTGTTGCTGGGTCTTAACAGTTAGATAAATGATTTTCTAGGCAGAAACAAATTCTAAGATTGAGTTTTAAATTTGTTGCTGGATCTTTACAGTTAAATAAACGATTTTGTAAGCAGAAAAAAGTTATAAGATTAAGTTTTTAATTTGTTGCTGGGTCTTTACAGTTAGATAAACGATTTTCTAGGCAGAAACAAATTCTAAGATTAAGTTTTTAATTTGTTGCTGGGTCTTTACAGTTAAATAAACGATTTTGTAGGCAGAAACAAATTCTAAGATTGAGTTTTTAATTTGTTGCTGGGTCTTTACAGTTAGATAAACGATTTTCTAGGCAGAAACAAATTCTAAGATTAAGTTTTTAATTTGTTGCTGGGTCTTTACAGTTAAATAAACGATTTTGTAGGCA
Source organism: Listronotus bonariensis (assembly GCA_014170235.1). NCBI lineage: Eukaryota > Metazoa > Arthropoda > Insecta > Coleoptera > Curculionidae > Listronotus > Listronotus bonariensis. The sequence goes on from JACEGR010006137.1 coordinate 26,943, forward strand.
GAAACAAATTCTAAGATTGAGTTTTTAATTTGTTGCTGGGTCTGAACGGTTAGATAAACAATTTTGTAAGCAGCAACAAATTCTAAGATTGAGTTTTTAATTTGTTGCTGGGTCCTTACTGTTAGATAAAGGATTTTGTGAGCAGCAAAAAATTTTATGATCGAGTTTCTAATTTGGTGAATGTTGTTCCTTACAGTGTTTTACCTTACAAAAAATGATTTTGATTTTTTGCACTAAGGATTTATTAAAAATGAAAAGTAAGGACAGGAGTCAGTACCATGCAAGACTTACAAAGCAAATAAAGCAATATTACAATCTAAATACAAAAGAATATGTATTATTGGGCCTTACTTTCCAGAAGTTCCAATCGAATGTTCACTACTGGATGCCAAAGGTCTATAAAAAACAAATTTATTCAAGGCTTATTTGCTATGGGTCTGTGCCATTAATTGATAATTATTAAATTAAAATTTTTGCAAAAATGTCATTAAAATTCAGGTACATAGCCTTAGAATTCTTACCTTCTTTCTCTGCGATCCCTAACCCTATCCCTATCTCTATCTCTATCCCTAGATTTACTTCTTTCTCGATCTCTTCTAGATCTATCTCTAGACCTACTTCTTTCTCTTACAACTCTTTCCCTGGATCTACTTCTTTCCCTAGGTTTCTCCCTAGATCTGCTTCTTCTTCGTTCTCTCGATCTACTTCTTCGGTCTCTTGACCTACTCCTTCTGCGAGAAGTTTTAGACAACCTTTCTTTACTTCTGGAACGAGAGCGGCGGGATCTTCGTTCTGGCGTGTGACTAAAAGCAGAATCACAATTTGAAAAAAAAAAAACTTTATTTTTTATTTAACAATAAATTAAAACTAACCATACAAATATTAAATAATAAAGCTATTTCATCCATTTGTAGCAGTTATGTTGCTTGGATCTTGGGTTTGTGGATGAAATATTTTAATTATAATATTGATATTAGGTTTGGGGTTCTATGTTATTTTGTGTGTTTTCTTATCTTAAAAGTTTTAAAAGCAAGATTGTGTAAATTTAAATAATTCTTAGCAAGATTTTAATTAATTAATTTTTAACAAGATATTAAATTTACTTTTAGTTAAAGGATTATATTTGTAAGTAAATAATTACCCCTTTTGTAAGAGTGCTTTTTAAATTTAAAATTTGTTGATACAATACAACCCCCATACCTAACAAGTTTGCTTTATTTTTGTTGCTTATAGAATCTATTACATACCTTCTAACCATAGTTTATCTTGCTATAGGGCTTAATTACCCAAATAAATAGAAAAAAATTATAAAATCGTTTAGTTTACAAACATTTCATGTTCTCTTTACATAACCTCAAAATTTGAGGTCAAATTTTCTCTTATGACGTCAGATCAAAACACGTTGCTAAATTAATCTAACGTTGCTTCTCAGCAATAGCTAGCCTGGTTTCACATGCCTAGCTTTGATAAAGCTCGAGCAACCCTTCTAGGTGGTACCTCTTTAGTAGAGCATTCCTCTTATTTTTTATAGTTTTATAACGACCTTTTCCTGAATCTTCCAGAGCTACCCGCGTTTATTATTCAGAGGAAATGTGTTAAGTATCAAAACCATAAAGGGTAAATTTATTAGGCCTTCAGTAGCAAGCAAACTTAATTTTATACTAGAAACGCTTTCTGTTTAGTCTTTGAGCAGTTAGGACGTTCGTTCTTAATCTGGTTAATGGCTTCCAGAGCAAAACCAATGTAGCAAGGTCGCTCTACCTTTTCTGAAGCTTTAATATTGGGGTAAGTCCCAGCTGGCACATTACCTTGCAGCAAAGCCATACATAAGTATTACAGAATTTACCTTTGAGCTTACATCTACTAGAGGCAGCCTTGCCGCCCTAGAATCTCTTTAGTACACATAAGGCAAAGACAACAAAGGCTAGTAATTCCTCTTTCACTCTACGTTCTGACTTTTTTTTCTCTTACGCAGATTGTTTACATGATCAAGCAGCAAGGCTGCTTCTAGCAAGTATGTGCTAAAGGTATAAGAGTAAGTATGTGCTGAGAGGTATAAGAATAAGGGTAAGAAAATGTATTTTTTAAATAGAGCAAAAAAAACTTCGTTAATTTACTTGTCTTTATTTAAACCAACAAAATCACAACTTTAATCTTCTTTTTATTCTATGTGCTCATGTTGAGCATGTTGTTCAGATTCTCTCCAATTTCTTTGTACAGTTTCAACCATCCATTTCCATACTTTTGACTTTGAAAAATAATAACAAGTACTAACAATAATAAACAGCCAAGATATTATCAAAAACATGTCAGATTCTTTAGCGGGAGAACTTACTACAGGTCCTGCAAAATCTTGTGATGTCACTACAGAATTTTCATTAGGCTCAATACCAGTGTGTCTTTTTAAAAACTTTACAAAAGATTCTAAGTTATACTCAGAACCATTGTACCTAACTATAGGTCTACCATTATGGAAAAGCAATAAAGTTGGTACCCCAACAATACCATTTTGGGTATTAAACAAATGGTATCGCATTGCATTTATAGCTACCATTTTAATATCCGGAAATGCTCTGGGCAATGCATTAAAATGTGGGGCTGCCATACTTGAAAATGGACAATTCTTTGAATAGAATAGCACTGCAATGCACTGAGCAGGCACATTTTTTCTGAAGAGATTTTAGGATCAGGAACTAACAATTTTATAAGCTCTGTATCATTTACAAGCTGAACAACTGTTCCATTTAAACCTGTAAGGCAATTCACAAACTTTGATGAAGTATTGTTAGAGCTTGTGGAGTTATTAGGATCTTCAATGGTAACATTACTAAATGGAGCTTCCAAATTTTGTTCCAATGGTGCAACAGCTGCATCCGGAATGAGATCAAACTCGGGCTGAATATCTTCAAATATTGGTTCTAGACTTTTATCAAAGGCTATTTTATTTTGGGTATTGTCTTCTGCAACCTCTTCTTCTGCATACACTCCTAAAAGCAGGTATTTTCCATTAGGAACTAAATAAATAGGCTCTTAAACTTCAATTAGAAAGACTTACCAACTATAATTAAACAAATTACTTTTATGACTAACATTTCCTTATTTACGTTACACACTGTTTAAGAGATTGTTTAAATATACTACTTATTCCCGAGGACTGATTTCATAGACAAGATTATTATAAGGGAAAATCAAATTTATAGAAGAAAATTTATGTTTATTTTGTTTTGATGTGAAACTTCATCTTTGTTTGTTTTTAAGGTTGGAATTAATAACGAAATCCATTGGTAAAGTTAGTGGGTACTAATACTTTTCTTGTAAAGCATTTCGTTCCTTTATAAATAAAAAAATGGTAGGTATATATATAAAAAGTTTAGGGTCACAAACGTAACATAGGTTCATTCTTAAGATGCCCTAGTTGTTTTTTTTTAATTATACATCCCTATTTTGAGCTTTTCTTACTTAAAGCGAAATATACCTGTGATTTAGTTGTAAAAGGTATTCTTTTTTTAACTAGCTTTGTTCTTAAAGTTCAAATTTTTTAAATAAATCATTTTATTTCTTTTTAAAAAAGCAAGGCTTTTACTGTTTAAAAAGCACACATTTCCTATAGTTGGCAACATTGATGTAAAAAAAATGGAACCAGAACAGAACCGGACTAAAAATATTTCAAATGAAATTTCGACAATAAACATAAGATTCCACTGACAGTGGCGTACCTAGGGGAAACTGGGCCCAGGCGGAAAGCAAGGTTGGGGCCTCTTATTAGTAAACAAATTTTGAGTCCTCATCTCTAAAATGTGCCCCGCCATAATATCGTATACTTTCATAAGGTTTGATAAGGTCGGGCCCTCTTTTCCTACGAGCAATAAAAAACGGTCCTCACATGGGACCTCCTTCCAACTTAACATAATATATACTTTACCAAGATTGCCCCCTCTTTTGTATTTTGGTACTAAAACATTACAAAAAGCCCTCACAACAACGCTCCTAAATCCTAATATGTACCTTATTTTCTATGAGGACCCCCATTTGGGGGCCTCCTCTTAACTTGGGGCCCGGGGCGAATCGTCCTCCCCTCGGTATGGTATTGTCCACAGATTCCAGGGGCTGCAATAAAATACCTTTTTTAGGTCCCTTAAATCTACTGCTTGAGCAAACAGGTTTGGTACATCAGCGAGTAATAGAATAATAAAACAAGCAGTATAAGTCACTCAAGTTTTCATGCCGGGATTTAGTTGGATTGTTTTTTCCTCACATTGCCTATGTGTTATGTTATTTAGCTTAACCTGTATGTGCTTTTATTTAAAACACCAATTAATTTAACAAATATGATTTATTACTTTTTTAAATTATACAATTAATTCAGAAAGTAGTGGTTCATTTTTTAATCCTGCGACGATGTTTTTGGCAATAAGAATAGCCATATCATTTCTTGTTTCAATGCAAGCGCTTCCAATATGAGGCAGAATTACACAGTTTTTCAGTTTAAACAGTGGATTATCCAGCGGCAATGGCTCAGGTGTCATTACATCTAATCCAGCGCCCCATATAGTTTTATTTTCCAAAGCCCTAACTAAGGCATCTTGATCCACTACACCTCCTCTGCTTGTATTTATAAATACTGCAGTGTTTTTCATTTTTTAAAGGCACTTTCATTGAAGATTTCTTTTGTTTCTGGAGTTAAAGCGCAGCTTACACTAATAAAATCACTTTCAGCAAGAAGTTCGTCAAAACTAACCCTTACAGCGCCAATTACTTCTGCTTCCTTTGATTTTTCAGATCTATTGAAATAAATTATTTTTTTGGTCCAAAAGGCTTTAATCTCTTAGCTATTTCTTGTCCAATTCTTCCAAATCCTACTATGCCGACAGTTGAGCCTTTTAGACCTGGGCCACACATCCAAAATGGCGACCATGCTTTCCATCCACCAGTTCTAGCTTCTTCGTTTGCTTCTAAAAGCCTTCTACTTGTGGCTAGTAGTAAAGCAACAGCTAATTCGGCTGTGGCGTCGGTCAAAATGTCGGGTGTGTATGCCATTTTGATTCCTCGTTTTTTAATTTCCTTTACATCTAAATGATCGTAGCCAACAGACATTGTAGCGACAATTTTAAGGTCTTTTCCTGCCTTATCCAAGACCTCTGCATCAATTTTATCGCTTAACAAGCAAAATAGAGCGGCTTTGTTTTTAATATTCTTAAGAAGTTCGTCTCTAGGAACTGGACCCGTCCCTGTCCAAATTGAAACGTCACATCTGACAAAAAAAGTGAGGTTATTCATATTTCTATTTTCAATTTGTTTTCTTTTTAATTAATATAATCTACTTACGATTGATTAAGGATATCAAGTGCTTCTTTATTAATTTGCCTGGTAACATAAACCGATGGTTTGGCCATATTTTGGCTATAAAATCTTTGTTTACTAATAGAGGTAACTAACACCACTTTCTCTTTGGATAAAATTTTACTTATGGCGCAAGTTTGATTAGCCAATAATCTTCCGCAAAACATTTTTTTCTTATAGTCAGATTTGGGCTAATTTTTAAAGATTAACTTTTTTGTTAAAATATGTTATTATTCTGAGGTCAAGAATGGCAGATAAGCTTAGATAAAAGCAACTTAAAAACTGGCGCCAATTTCAAAACTAGACCTAATATCATTGAATATTTATTTTAGATTCAATAGACTAAGTTCATCCATTACATTCTAAAAATGAATGCAGGTAAAAATCAATTTCCAGATTTCTTTACCACCAGAGGACCTATAGAAACAACTGTGACACCTTTAAATTTTGGAAAAAGAACATATTATCAAGCTAACATAGTCTCAGAGAATGAAGAAGCTGATTTTAACCCTAAACCATACTTAAGGCCCTACACAGATAATGATGACGAAATGATTGACTGTGCAGACATGGAGGAAACCTATGACATAGTTTTAACTAAGAGTGGGAAATTCTCAACATCATTTTATGTACCGTCAAGTCTACTGTCTTACATTATTGGCGCTAAAGGAAGTAAGTTAAAAGCACTACAAAAAAATACTAATACTGTCATAAAGGTGCCTCGTGTAAATGAAAAAGGAGATGTTAAAATTTTGGGCGATACTGAGCGAAAAGTAGCTTCAGCTAGAACTCAAATTGCTATTATAGTAGCACAAAGAAAAGAACGAATGCGGCCCACTCATTTTGTTGCCATACCCATTGAATCTGATAGTATAAGGGAAAATTTGTTGAAATTCCAAGAGTGTATTTTAGAAAATCCACCCAGAGGTGTTACGAAGTCTGTTTTCCAGAAACCTGTAAAAATACACTTAACTTTAGTAGTTATGACTTTACTAGATGATGAAGAGATTAACATGGCTAAGAAAACTTTAGAGAATTGTTATCAGGAATATATCTCTAACTTATTTGAGAAAAACAAGAGATACAAAGTTACAGTACAAGGACTTAAAATTATGAATGATGATCCATCAAATGTATATGTTCTATATGCCAAAGTGCAAATGGAAAACCAGGAACTTACTGAGAAACTTCAACAAATGTCTGATAAAATTTTAAGTGATTACTATCAAGCAGGTTTGGCCAAAAGAGAGTATGACAGGGTAAAGCTACACATGACAGTTATGAACACTAGTTTTAGAGAAAGTGATGAAGAAAAAATGTCATTTGATGCAACTGAAATATTGGAGAAATATAAAGATTTTTATTTTGGGGAGTTTGAATTAAATGAATTGCACTTGTGTATTCGAGGCACTACTACAAGTGATAGTGGGGAACCCAAGTATTATGATACAGCGTTAAGAATTGCTTTATAAATTTAGATGTAAAAATATTGTATATTTATTTAAAGTGTAAATAAATTATATCCAATAAGACTAGATAGATATCTAGTAAAAGTATTTGTTTATTTATTTAGTATTTAAAACTTTAATGTCCAGTTATGCAAAGCAGGATCAAACTCAGTTCTACTGAGCTGAGGTCAGGCCTTTAAAATTTCTGTAAAATCTCAATTTCTTTTAATTTTCTGACACCGCAATATTGAGATTATACAGAAAGTTCAAATTCCTGACCTCGGTTTAATAGAACTGAGTTTGAACCTGCTTTGTAAAACTGGGCATAAGAGATAAGTATTAATATAAAAGAGGCTAGAAAAATGGTCCTCTTTCACAAAAAGAAATTTACAAACTAACTGTTTCTGTCCATATTCAGAATTTATGCACAAACATTTTGGTAGAAAAGGAAATTGGTGATATCCCTAAATGCTATCAAAACTGTGTTTTAATATTTAAAAACAAATTCTATGGGAAAATGAGGTCATTTATTTTAAATATGATATATAAAAATATTTTAAAATGCCATGATATAAAAAAAAACAATTAGGTTTAAAAAATCACTATAATTTATTTGCAATAACAAAACAATATTTTATGTGTCATACACAATATAAACCCTTTAATACTGAAAAATTGTTCCTCAAATTCACCATTATGAATCAATATAAAAAGACTACTTTTTAAAAGTATAAAAAACAATAATTTAAATACAATTTTAGGCAATCTTAAGCTTTATAGTTGTGTTGCACTAGCCCTTTTGCTGCTTTAAACGTGTTGACCATCAACATGGCGACTGTCATAGGTCCAACACCCCTGGCACTGGAGTTATATGTCCTGCGACTTGACTTACTCCTGAAATAAAAAAAAACGACATTACCAAACCATCTACTTTTAATATGATTAAATAAATAAATAATATAACTAATTTTTGAAAAAGTTCTTATCCATGTCCCAAAATGGCGATATTGTGAATTTTTTATGTTTTTCAATTTAAGTTTGATGAAGATTTTCTATAGTTTTTGCTAATACTATATTGTTTTATCAAAAAAACAAAGTGATACTATTTCTCGGAATAAAGCAGGGTTTTGTTTTGGTTAATATGCCAGGCATTATTTGTCTAATCTCTACCTCTTAGTGTTCTACATGCGTTAAAATGTCGTCTTTCCACGAGCTGCCTATGAATCTTTTGATTTGGCTGAACGTGTATAATAATATACCGGGTGGTGCATCGTAAGACTGGCCATAGGAAATGCCTGGTAAATTTTGAAACCTTTAAATATTAGCAGCCCTATTGATTTTACAACAAAATTGTAGTGGAATATTTTAAAGACGTTGATAAGATCAGTTTACACACTTAATTTCGTTATTTTCTAATACAAGTCAATTAAAAGTTATTTAAGAAAAACTAATTGTAAAATTTAAAAAATTGACAGGACAAATAGTTTTCCTAAATAAATTTTAATTGGCTTAAAAATAAAATTTAGTGTCTTTAAATAGTCTTATAATATTTTTGTTTAAATCAATTGGGGAGCCAATTTTTGAAATAAAATTTTCTATGGGATTTCTATGGCCAGTCTGACCGTCCTCTACCCAGTATGTATCAATAGAAAAATTGTATGGTGTTCTTTAAATTATACCAGGTAACGGTAATTTAAGAAATTTGTTATATTTGGATGTTGAATCAGCTGGCTGTTTTTTGGTAGTATATTTGTAAAAAAATATATCTTAAATAACAATTCCTACCTTCAAAATCAACATCTCCAACAAGTTTAGATTTTCCATCCTCTGTAGTTATCCTCGTTATACCTACATCAATAACACAGGCACCTGGCTTAACCATTTCAGGTCTTATCAAGTTTACGACTCCTAAAAATAACAATATTAAAAATTAATTTCACAATAGCCCGACAACTGCAAAATAAGCGACTGCTGTATGCTTCTTATACAGGGTGTTTCCTAATTGCGGTAAGACAATTTAAGGGTGTATTCTTGAACCAATTTATGAAAAAGGTCATATAAACATAGGTTCGAAATGCTTTGTTTCTAAGATACAGGGTGTTAAACTTTAAAAATAAAATCGGGTTTTTAACAATATTGTAAATATGCCTTATCTGATCTTAATTAAAATTCGGCTCTGGTATTTGTTAAAATAAGTAGTTTATTTAGCCCTAAACTAATTCTAATTAGTAAGAGCAGTGGCGGCGTGAGACGCATATTAGCTAATATTATGACAAAAAAATGTACGTCACTGACTTTTTTGCAACTTTTATATTTTTCGGATGAAACACCTAAATATACAACTTTTTGTGTCTTCATATTTTCACGTAGCCTTGCTTAGTTTTCCAGAAAAAAATAAAATCCGCTAAACTGCATAATCCTGGACCATACAAGGGCATTTTTTTCTTTTAAAAGTTAAGTGTTATAACTTCTTAATTAGCAATTATGTAACAACAAAAACAAATACTTTATTAAACAAGGTTTATATCTAGTCTAACAAATTTTACTAAAAAAAGTGTTTTAGAAATTTATTAGGTTTCTTGACAAGTTTAACACCCTGTAACTTGAGAACGAAAAATTTGAGAACCTATGTTTATATGAACTTGTTTCTAAATTGGCTTAAGAATACGCCCTTAATTTTCTTACCGCAATTAGAGAACACCCTGTATAATAGAAGAATTGGAGCAAGAAAACTTTTAAACATATAAAGACACCTTAATTTAATTGATAATAAAATTTCTTACCTGTTGCGCTAATAATAATATCGGCATTTTTACAGAAAGACGCTAATTGATCAGATGGAGTGTACCGATGACAGATCGTTACAGTGGCGTCATATCCTGCATTTTCGTTATCCTTATCAGAATGTAATATAAGTGCCATTGGTAGACCAACATTTTTGGACCTGCCAGCAATAACAATGTTTTTTCCAAATGTTGGTATATTTGCCCTAAAAAAAATTAATACATTTTATAGAGGGTGGCCATTTGAAAACGAAACAGAGCTAATTTTGGCCACTCCAGGTCATTTAAGGGAAAACGCTCGACCCGTCAATTTTGATTTTAAGGAAAACATTTTGGTACTTTCACCCCCAAACTGCAACCCTCTAGCAGGGGTGAGAGTCAACCCTAAAATCTTAAATTGAAAGAGGGGTCATGTGGCACCTTATTTTGAAGGCCTCTTGACTTTGATTACAACTGCCAAGTTTGAAGTATCTGCTTTTATTTCCATTGATATGAGAACTTTGTGTTTTTTAAAAGTATAATATTAAATTACCTGTAAGAGCAAGCTACTTTAAACTAAGGGGATATAATAAGGGTTAAACAATCTTTAAAATGACATATTAGTCGAGGATGTGACTCACTCCTAAAATTTAAGGGTGAATTACACCCTCACTAGGAAGATTAATTGATATCTCATTTTGAAAATTGTTTAAATCTAATCATATCCCCTGAGTTTAAAGTAAAATGCTCTAACAGGTAATTTAATATTATTCATTAAAAAAATAAAAGTCAAAATTTTGACAATTTGTCAAAGAAACGGAAATAATAGCAGAGACTTCAAATTTGGCAGTTGTAATCAGAGTCAAGAGACCTTCAAAATAAGGTATCACTTGACCCCTCTTTTCTTTTAGGATTTTAGGGGTGAGTTTTACCCCTGCTGGACGATTGCAGTTCAGGGGGTGAAAGTAGTAATGTTTCCCCAAAAATCAAAAATTGACTAGCCCGACCGTTTTTCCCTAAATGACCTGGAGTGTCCAAAATAAGCTGTTTTGTTTTCAAATCCCCACCCTGTATACAGTGTTATAGTTTTATTCATTGAGGATATTAAAAGTCCACCCTGTATTTTGTAAATAAAAAAGATATCAAGTTTGTAAAATTTGGGTAAACAAGTGCTACTTAAACTACTTTTTGGCCTAACTTTTTTGTGGTCACGTGGCCTTCTACCAATCGCCGCAGTTTGATTGCAAACTAAGTCCAAAAATGCATTGAGAAAATAAAAAGCATTTGAGCAAAAAGTATATAGGATAAATGTTTAGTTGCTATAATAAATGTGTTGTGGTATTCTTGGTAAATTGAAATGAAAATTTATTTCAACATTGAATAACTGTGAAAGGAATGAATTTATTGAAAAATATTAAGAGACCTTCTTTGTAGAGCATAAAATTTCGCTTAGGGATAATTATTTGTTTTATAAAGATATTGATATTTATGGTAGTTTTACAAAATCCAGAATCTAAGTGACACAAGAAAATGGCTTGTTATACGGAAATTTATTAAGAGAGCTTTTTTTAAGAGTAATAATTATTTTTTAAAGATATGAATTGGTTAAAGGTTCAAGATTGACTGATTCCGAGATTCTGTATAAAAAGTTTAACAATTTTTTACTAGTATCTCTAGAAAAAAAATGTTTGTTTTTTTTTTGTGCGTAGTCTAATATATACCTTTTTATTAGTTCCACAACTCCCATAGCAGTAGCGGGAACAAAGGTATCCATATTCAATAGTAACTTTCCAGCATTAATTATGTGAAAACCATCTACATCCTTTTTCGGATCTACTGCGTTGCAAACGTTTCTCTCGCACACATGCTCAGGAACAGGTAATTGCACTAATATGCCATCAACTGACGAGTCGTTATTTAGGTTTTGTATTTCTGAAATAATTTCGGACTCTGTGGTCGTCTCGGGTAGATTTATGGTCCTTGAATCAATTCCTGAAAATATATCGTAAATGAAACATTCTTCTGTAAAGTCAACGAAGATATACAGAAATTCCCAGGCAGTTAAACACTAAACTGCTCCATACACTCCATATAATAAATAATGCATGCGATGATGCTTAGTAACTTTAATAACTTTTTTAACTAGTGACAAACTAAACTATGGGCACTGTCATGATGATATTTTCAGATATGGCCGACTTATTTAACCTATTTGTGTTAAAGTCGTTGGCATTAAATAAGAGAAACCATCAAAACATAAACACGATACCGCCACTCGTTTTTATTACAAAAAAACCCTTTATCATACCTCGCCGCTTTGTCTACTCCCAGCGCAAAAAGGCGCCGACAACCGGCGTGATAAAATTTTGGAGTCAACGTGGACTTGATAAGTTTGTCAAAAATGTTTAGTGATATAAAAAAAGTACATTTTAGTAAAAGATGATGCTTTAAAATCCAATACACTAGTAAAAAATTGTGACGTTAACTCATTTCACAGGGGTTCGAAAATTTGGGTCAAAATGAAACATTTGGCTCTCCGCTGTATAACACCTAATCCTATGAAACTTTTTGCAATCCCGGTATATAATAATAATCTGTAAGGAGCTACAACCAGACCCAAAGATAATTGAAATCCGTCAAAAATCTAAAAAGGTATTTAAGATTGAATTTGAACCGAATTTTGCTATGTCCGTTTTTTTAACCCACGAATGTAGTATCGCGTTTATAAACTGGCATCTTTAGAAATAAATTTTGTTATTCTAGTTACTTGTAAGGGCTGTAAGTAAAATACAGAATTGTTTTAATATCCCAAAACTACAGAACTATTTTTAAACAATTCATAACCCAAAAATATCAATAGAATTTGAATAGAAAAAGTACAAGAAAATGTTGGAGTTTCAGTAATACTATTAATTTAGTTAATAGTATCTTTAGTTAATACTGATATTCAGATTAAAACTTACCAACGGATCTAGCAGCTATCATCTTATTTTCAACATACTTTTTGCTAGCAGGGTTTTCCCCTACCAAAATAGCGATTAAACATGGCCGTCTATGTCCATTCTTCATCCAAGCTTCAATGTCAACCCGTATTTCTTCTTGAAGATCTTTTGCAATCTTTTTTCCATCAATAATTTTAGCACTTCTCCTGTAAAAAAATATTAGGTTTAACTGAAAATCTTGAAATTTTAAGCACTTCCCTAAGATATTCTTAGAGTGAGTAAGTTTTTGCATACATTTTTCTTGTATGCAAGAAAACTTGCAATATTTTTGTACAAATCAATCAGTGCGAATGAACAGATTAAAAAATTTAATTAATAAATTTTTAAAACTCAAAACCAGATTTTTTTTTTTTTTTTTTTATCTTTGGACAAACCACGAAGGCTAAAAGCCTAAATACTAACGTACCGTGGGTGTCTTAAGCGAGGTAAGAGGGAGTTTGTTGACACGGGACTTAAATACTTGAAGATTTGGGGGAAGGAAAGACCTCCGCGGGCAGCAGGTTCCACAATCTAGAAACTCTAGGGATAAAAGAACGAACAAAGTGAGAAGTTCGGGGGCCTGTCCAGTTGGACCGTATAGGGATGCATACGCGCGGAACCACGAGTTTCTCTGTTGGGAACCGTGAGTGGAGGAACTATACTGGTCAATTCTTCAGAGCAGAAGCCATGGAAGTACCTATAAAAAAGCGATAAATCGCCCACAGCCCGACGATGGGCAAGAGAGGGAAGCCTTTCTGTAAGTGAAGGATCATTAATGAGACGAATAGCTCTTCTTTGAATAGAATCAAGAATGCTCAGGGTTGTTGGGGACGCCATGCCCCAGATATGAGAACAATATTCCAAGGGAGGTCGGATTTGGGAAACATATAAAGTGTATAAATTAGAAGCGGAAAAATACTTTTTAGCTCGAAAGAGAAATCCAAGCTTTTTGAAGCTGCCGTGGCTATAGATACAATGTGTTTATGCCAGTTAAGGTTACTTTCAAATGTGACGCCCACGAGATTGAAGGTGTCTTTGCTCTGTAGAACTTGGCCGCTCATAAGTAGAGGATGAGTATTTGATGACTCTTTTCGCGACAAGGAACATGACTGTGTTTTGGATGCATTAAAATGGACGAGATTTTTGGCGCCCCAATCCAATATTAAATTAAGATCCTGAGAAAGAGATATCTGCATCGCTCTGCGTTTATTTTCCAAGTCAGGTTTAGTGATGGGTTTAGGAACCTGAAAACTGGAGTGAAGGGTACTATCGTCGGCGAAACTATGAATGGAATTAGTTGTGGACGAGAGAAGGTCGTTGATGTGAAGAAGAAACAATGTTGGTGCCAGAACTGAGCCCTGAGGGACTCCAGCATTTATTTGGTGAAAGCTTGAAGAATGGCCGTCCACAATAACTGATATACGTCGATCAGATAGATAACTAGATAGCCAAGTACAGAGTTTAGTTGAAAGACCATAGGAAGGAAGTTTATTAAGAAGTGCGGCATGCCAGACCTGGTCAAAAGCTTTGGATATATCAAGAGCAACGATCTGGGACTCACCTAGAAACTCAAGAGACTTATTCCAACAGTGTGATACGAAGGAAAGAAGATCTGCTGTAGATCTTTTGTGGCGAAATCCATACTGCCTGTCGTGCAAAATTTTGTGTTTTCCAAGTACTTAAGAATTTGTGAATTAATTAATTTTTCCATTACTTTACAAAGAACTGAGAGAATTGAAATTGGTCTATAGTTAGATGGAAGCGATTTAGATCCTTTCTTGGGAATAGGTTGAACACGTGCAGCCTTCCAGCTCTCCGGAAAGATACCTGTGTCGTAAGAAATTCGAAAGAGCCGAGTTAAGATTGGTGCAAGTTCTGGAGCACATTTTTTAAAACGATTGCTGGTATGCCGTCAGCCCAGACGATTTCTTGGTGTTAAGGGAGGAAAGGATACGCTTAATGTGTTTTACTTTAAAAATAATATCGGGCATTTTATGAGGAACTGGGGTAACCGTTGGAATTGGATGATTTACGGGAGGGTCAAGGGTTGAATTGGCAGCAAATTGTTTGGCAAATAGTTCTGCCTTCCCTTTAGCAGTAGAAATAATTTCATCTTCCAAAGTTAGTGGTGGAAAAGAACTGGCACAAAAATTCCTACTTATGTTTTTCGCAAAGGACCAGAAGGATTTGCTGCCATTTGAGCAAGAAAGAACTTTGTTTTTGATACGATTGTCGAAGGAGTCTTTGGCTTCAGAAATTGTTTGATTGTAGTAGTTTCTTGCTTCAATGCTGGCCTGACGGTTTTCTGGACTAGGATCCTGTAGAAACTTCTTGTGAGCCTGAACTTTTAAAATTCTGGCTTTTTCACAAGATTTGGAAAACCAGGGTTTGTTATTGGATTTTTGGGGTTTTTGATGGTGTGTGGAATATAGGTTTCAATGCCCAATTGAATTGATTCAGTAAGTTGATTGCAAATTTGGGAAGGATCACGAGAAGAAAAGCAGATGGAATTCCAAGGGTAAGTAGCGAAGAAGTCCCTTAGGCCATCCCAGTCGGCTGAGTTGTAGTGCCATACGGTGCGTGGTGGCATGTATTCATTTACCTCGGGATGTGCAGGGTAAGATATAGTAACTAAGCCATGATCTGAGCGACCTAGGGGTGCTGTGACAGATGTTTTATAGAGTTCGGGGTTTGTAGTAAGAAAGAGATCTAGGGGATTTGAACTATGATTTGGGACTCTAGGAAAGTAGGTGGGTTTCATAATAAGGTTGGTAAGAGAGTTACTGACTGCGAAGATTTCGGCTGCTCTGCCTTGGGGGTCAGTTTTTGAAGAGCCCAGCCAATCCTTATTATGGACATTGAAGTCGCCAAGCACGATTACTTCAGCCGATGGAAACTGAGAATTTAAAATTTATTAGTGTAATTTATTTATTTAGTTATTCTTTACCTTATACAAAAGTTATTCTTTACCTTATACAAAAACAAAAAAATGTATTTTTTCAGGACATTGTTCAAAAATTAGAAGTTTGAGCCAAAGGATATCAGGCCTACCCGATTCAAAATTAGAAACTCGAGCACAAGCCAGATCGTTGCGGACGTAAGCACATACGCCACCATGTGGGCGGAAAAGACGAGAAATAAGTTCGTAGCTGGGAAGAAGATGGCTAGTTGAAGATTTAGAACTTATTTGTGTTTCCGTTAGAAACAGTATGTGGGGCTTAGATGACTGAAGGTGCAAGATCGTTTAATAGGTAAGGTTGCCTCGTAAGCGTTTCAACATGGCGGACCATACGTCACATATGTATTTTGCTCATTATTTAATGAAGTTTTTAACAGTGTAGTTTGTGTTTTTGTCAATATTAAAGAAATACTTTTAAATACTGTTAATTCCAGTTGTTACCGTAACTTCTTTATTTCCTATTAATAAATTATTGATTATTCTAGCTGATTTTTAAATATTGTATATCGCGCTCTTTCGCCCTCATAGCATTATCCGTCTAGACATCCTTGTTTGCTATGTTGGCGCCAATAAGGAACCAGCAGTGCGGTACATATGTGACGTAATGAGGCAACCTTACCTATTAAACGATCTTGTCTATGAATGGGCCTTCTCGCGCATATGAAGATTTCTTTATTATCAGCTTTATTCAAAGTTATACTCCGTATCCAATAGAGCACGCTAAAAGATTTTCTCATTCTTTTATACGAGGCAACACCAACTTCACGGAAAGCCAATCAACTGTCATCCGACGATAAAAAATGGCGGCATCTCTTGTTTTCTGGTACAGTAGACAAGTATAGTGTTTTTGTCAGTTTTTTTCGTTTTCAACGATTGTTTTTACCTTTTAATTGTTTTAAGTGGACATAAAGGACGTTTAAAATTGATTTTTGCAACTGTTAGTACAGTGTATATTTTATTTACCTTTTTTTCTTGTGATGTTTGTGTAGTGGTGTATCAACAAGTGGTTGTTTACATCCGTTTAAACCAGTTTTTTGCTAATTAAAACATTGTGTTATCAACTTTTTATTGGCCTAGTGAACTAAAAGGACCCTCTTAGTATAGTGTTTAGTGTTTTTTTGTGATTTTCTTTGCGATTTTTACACTCAAAAGACGACAGGTTATATACTAAATTTATAGTAAATTTCTGTTTTTTAACAAATTATGAAGTTTTTGGAAACTGCCGTACTCTTGTTGTGTGCCTCTTTGTAAGAGTACCAGTGGCAGTAATGGCCCAACGGTTTCAGTTTTTTCCTTTCCCTCAAATGAAGATTTTAAAAACAAATGGATACATGCTATTCGTAGGGAGAATTTTATTCCAACAACACATTCTATAAGGTATAATTGATCCTAATTGTATTTTGTTTAAAAATATAAAGTTGTCTATGTTCTTAGTAGCTTTATAAGTTACATTTTCAAAGTGACGATATAGAACGCAGTACAAAATTTTATACTAATACAGGGGATATTTTGGATGTACCATAGAACAGGCCAAGCTTAAAACCAGGTGGGTACCTTTTAATTTTTACTACTAAAGTGTAACACAGAAGAAAAAATAGGTCACTGAATTAATCTTAAATTGTTAAAATGTCTTTATTTTTACAACAAAATTTTTCATTCTAAAACAACGTATAAGTTGCACTGGCAGTTTGGATCCAACTACTCTATTTCTGCAAACGACAGGGGTGGATTATGCTACCCTAACCATGACGTTGTGATATGTGCAGCTTATATGTATATGACTATAGAAAAACAATTAACCAAAACATCAGTTTTTTTAAGAGAACAGAACCATAGAGAAATTATTACCGTTCTGTCTCTTAATAATATTAATAGTGTAGATTAAAATTTATTTTTGGGACATAATTGTCAAAAACATGACACAAATTATATAGTTAAAAAAACTTTTATTTAAATTTTCAAATCTATTTTAAAAAAATTTGCCAAACAAAAAAATTATGTTTTAACTTCCAAAAATAATATTCAGTAATATAGCATTTTATTTTATTTTGTATAAACTTAAGATTGTTAAAACAATATTATTGTACATTTTTTAATTATAGTACTAATTTGTATTTTTTGACGTTGACATATCCTTTTAGATTATTATAGACAATAAAGTGAAATAAATAAGTAAATACATATCAACTAACCAGAATGTATGTTAAATTTAATCATCTATTAAATTTTGTGAACATTGTAAGTAAAAACATAATATGTATTTAATTGTAATGTTAAATGTACATTAATAATATATTCTACATTCGAAAATATTCGAACAAAACAGATAGAAATATAATGCTAATATTATAAAATTTTCTAGTGTACATGTTTAAAATAAAAGCAGTGTAAAATGTAATGCGAAATTCGACCTAAAAATTAATACTGCTTTGGTAAGTATATCAATTTCTTTTTCTATAAAAAAATGTTTTTTTTCACTTTTTGTTTAAAGACTAAAATTAATATTAACTGTCTGATAAAGTTGTAACCATATGGAAAACTTTTTTATTATTCATTTTGGGAAAAAAGTTCAGTCAATATGCAATTATCAAATTTTATTATTTTTTAAATCCTATATGAGATATGTCAAGAAATATAAATTTTGCTCAAACAGTAAAGTACCTTAGTTTTTAATATCAAAAAATTTTATTTAAAAAAATAAAAAAAGACGTACAGCAGTTTAGTATAAAAATTCCTTCCATATAAATTATTATTACTTTTCTGGCAGGATACAATTTTAGCGTTTTTCACCAAATCTGAATGCTTATGCTTAATTGCTGTAATTTCATATTTGTACATGCTCATTAATTCTGAACAACTTTCTTTAACAGCACTTTCTGATTTTGTCAAAAATTAAGGTACTTTACTCTTGAGCAAAATTCTATTTTTTAACATATCTTGTATAAGACTAAAGAAAATAAAAATTTAATAATTGCTTATTAAGTTGTAGACCAAGCAGAACTTTTTTCGAAAATGAATAAAAAAGTTTTCCATATGGTTCCAACTTTATCGGACACACTGTATAATATGTAATATTTTACCATTAAAAATCATAAAAAATATTTTGATTACTATAAACATGTCCAATAACTAATATTTAAGTACTAAGGAACGACAGTTTATTATACACTACTCGACTAGTAGCGCCGCCATATTGGATGTAGTTGATAGGCTTTTTGTGGAGTCGGTGTTGTACGAGGGAGTAGATCATACTGACCACAAGTAACGTTAATCTATGCTCAAGTGAAAATATAGAAACGTCAAAAGTGTTAAAATAAATTTTCCCATTCAGTTTTGTTTTATCCTATTTTATTGTGTTTTGTGATAATTGCAAATTTGTATTCTTTCTGTTTATTTTATGATAATTGAAATTTAGACGTTTATATAAATAGTGCCTAACTTAATAAAGGTAGGTAGTTGGAAATAATTAAACAGTTACCGGGGGTTGCTACGTGGCCTGGTTTTTATTTGTTGTCACTAATATTTTGCAAATAATATACTTTATTTTTTTTACTTGTATGAATTAATTACATTTTTATTGATTAATATTTTCTGATACCCCAAAGTACTAACAAATAGACCTTAAAGTAGTTCCATTATTATAATTATTTTAATAAAAAAGTAGTAAGTAAGTTTTGTTTTCTTAGAAAAATACAACAAGTTTAACATTAAGAGGATAACGTTTAATAAATTAATACAGAACTGCACTATACCACATTAGCATATAACCAAACATTTGCGTTAAAATGGTGATAGCTGAAGCGAGGGGTAAATCACTGACGAAAATGTGTACATTACAATTCCACAAAATTCCACCACCATTCCACATAATTCCACCACAATTCCACATAATTCAATCACAATTCCACTTTAATTTGAGATATTCATGATATACAGTGGCGGATTAAAGCCTCTTTTCTGCTGAAGAAAAAAGTTAATAGGTATTCAATTGAGACATCTTTTTTCCAAGAATAAATTTGTTTTTGTTAAAAAAAATTGAAGAGCAAAGAAAAAAAGGTTTTCACAACAGTTCTAAGACAGAAAAGGAGTAGGATATAACACAAAATACTAAAATCACCATCAAAACTTACAGATCTGGCAATACTCACTACAAGATAATTAGACAATTGAATTTTAAAAACACAATAAGCCACAATTACAAAATACGGAGTTATTAAATTTTTAATGATGTGGTTAATCAACTTTTATTAAAAATAAACCTAAATGCCTTTTTATTTAATGAGTTAATAAACTCTAAGGATAATACCTAAAACTTTTTGATTGTTGTTCATTTTATAAATAATTAAATAAATTAGAGAATAAAACAGATTTTTGTAGCTGTGTGACTTATCATGTTTTTACAATTACAATAGAAAAAAATAATAAAACCATTTCCAATCTCCAAAATCAAATATTTTTAATACAAGACACATTAAGAGAAGAGAGAGAACAGCATTTCAATTTGGATAAAGAACACAGGTCGTCAATAGTAGAACTGAGGGCAAAGATGGGAAGAATAAATGTTATGAACGATAGCCTTAAAAAAACTTCTGATAGTCTTGAAGTACAGAACAAGAAACTGAAGGAACAAGTAAAACAGCTTAAAATAGGGGATAAGGTAATTGAACAAAATGTAAATGAACAAAACAAAATACACGACACTTCCATATGCAATAATAAATTAAAACGGCGCCAAATCTTGTTCTTAGGAGGAAATAATTCATATAATACATGGAAAAATATAAATCTATAGCGGGAAACACCTACGATACAAACTGTCAGTAGTCAGAAAGTAACTTATTTGAAGATATCATAGATTCGCATCCGTCAATATCAAATAAACTGGATAAACATGACTACATAATAATATTTACTAGAAACGAAAATGCAAGAAAAGGAAAGGTCATAAAAAATCAGATTTTAAAGGACTTAATAAACAAAACTAAAAACACAAATTTAATAATAATAAGAGCACCACTTGCAGGCTCTGAACAGGAAATTAAACAAACTCAATATAAGCAAATGTCGCCCAATGCAACACAAAATTATTATGACAGTAAAGATGTATATGGAAGTAGTGAAAGCTCCAAGAAAGACAATCCACGAAGACACTCAAATGTAAATTTAATCTCCGATAGAATCACTCAACTCTCAAAGGGTACGCAAACCATAGAGCAGGCGGCACCTGTGGATACAATAAAGAAAAAACTAATGCATACTGGTACAAACACTGAGCAAGTATCTGCCACCCTAAATCAAGAACAGACTTTGTTACACCCCACACAAATGAAACAGAAACATGTACTTACTAACATACCAGCCAAAACTTTTTTATATGCTCGACTATCCAAACTCAAACTCAAAATATGCTTTATTGTCCAAAGAACAAAATTCTCATTGTCAAGGCGATAAAAAAATATGTACATTTAGGAGAATAAAATTTATATACATATACATATCTAAAAACTAAGGTAGATTAAATAATTGTCATTAAATGCAAAAAAAAATTATATAACAAACACTACATAAAAAAGCAAACAACAAATTTTCAAACCGTCAGTATACAAGATAAATCCATAAACAATGTACAAACAATTAAAATGTGGTATACTAAAATAAAGCTACAAAACAACACTAACTCTGTAACTGTCAGTTAAATAAAAACCTTTAAAAAAATGTCAAATTATTATTTAGAAAATGTAAAAGTATCATTTAAAGAGGAATACAGAAAAAAACACAGCCCAAAAAAAAAAACGTCCATAGTTATAAATATACATACATATACATAAAAAGAACAAACAAGAAGAAGCAATTTTTGGTTTAACAATAAAAATATTTATATTTTAAATTCAAATGACAGTGACAAATAACACAAAATAAAATAGAAAAAAACACAACAATTAATTTTACATCTAATATAATTTATAGCATCACAGACATATTATCATCAAAATACTCAGAGCGAATAGTAGGCTTTTGGAAGCAGCAACTTCTTAACTGAGTGCCTAAACTTTTTAAATGGGCGCACTGCCCTTATTGTAGCAGGCAAATGATTAAACATTTTTTTGGAATTATAATAAATTGATCTCGAATATACCATTATTTTGAGGCTATTTTTAGGCTCCAGGTATATCCAGTTTTAATGTTCTAAATAACTTAGTTTAGGAAATATATTTTTTACTTTGTGGTTCTGCTAGCTTAAGATTAAGCCAGCAGAACCACATTAGTATTTCCTAATAATAAAACATTTTTGAAACAAAACATATACAATATTTTTAGGCTCATTTTAGACTTTAAACTGGTATACACTGTTTTGAGATTTGAAATCATTAGGACCAAAAAACACATATAAACTTAAAGGCAAATCTTGTAACGTTAAATTGAGCATTTTATTAATACTTAGGAATAATTTATCCTTGGTCAAAAATAAAACCAATATTATTTTTCCTAAAATATACCATTATTTTAGCCTCCATGTATATCCAGTTTTAATGTTCTAAATAACTTAGTTAAGCAAATATATTTTTTTTTAACTTTGTGGTTCTGCTAGCTTAAGATTAAGCCAGCAGAACCACAACAATATTTCCCAATAATAAAACATTCCTAAAACAAGACATATGCCATATTTTTAGGCTTTTTTAGGCTCTTTACCTGATATAATTTAAACTTTTTTGATCTTTGCTTAAAAAAAACAAAAATGTATTAAATAGTGTCAGACCGCAATTTTTGAAAAAATGTAATCGTTGTTTTTTTCTGGTTTAAATTATGTTATCCTTTTAGGCTATTTTTAGGCTCCCAGGTATACACAGTTTTAATGTTCTATATGACTTAGCTTGGCAAATATTATATTTTTTACTCTATGGTTCTGCTAGCTTAAGATTAAGACAGCAGAACCACATCGGTAATTCCCAATAATAAAACATTTTTGAAACAAAACCTATGCCATATTTTTAGGCTCTGTACCTATTATATTTTAAACTTTTTTGCTTTTTGTTTTTTCGAAAAAATAATGTATTTAATAATATCGGACCACAATTACAAAAAAAATAGTTTCTGTTTTTTTCTTGTTTAAATTATGTCAGCCTTTTAGGCTATTTTAGGCTTCTAGGTATACAGGGTGGCTCGAATTCGACGCTCATCATTGGGATTTCGGAAACCGTAAGAAATACAGGATCGGTTAAATGGAGGCAAAGTTGCGCAATTTGATGACCAAAAAATGCCGTTTTGAGTTTTAAAAAATTCCGAGTACTTCCGAAAATATTCGAAAAAAACGGAATTTTAAATTTTGGTTTCTATTGTTTCCTGGCTATATTTGTTAAGATAACTAAAAAAGAAAAACACGTTTTCATTGCAAATTTTTCTGCTCTATAATTCAGTGTGATTAAATATTGAATCTGACGTTTCGGCTTCTGGCCACAATCATCAACTTAATTTTTTTAAATCCAGACCTGATATTTTTTTCAATTTAAATAAATCCTTTCATCACTCTTAAAACACTATATATCGCCACTTTGATATTTGCCGACGTTTCGTACAGACAATTCCAGAAAGCCTAGTGCATTTGCCTTTTTGAAAGTTGACAAAAAATCTTTTGTGAGGCGTGTTCTCTGGCCTTAGGGACACATATTTTCTAAATAATTCAAGCACATTTACCAAAAATCCTTCTTTTAAAATTGTAAAGCTTCTCGATTTGTTCGTCTTGGTATCAGGTATAGAAACATATATGTACTGGTTAGTATCTACTATATCTTCAATACTTAAGCGAGTTAGTTCGTCACAACGGCATGCACCAGCGATTCCCAATATCAATGCAACCTATAAAAATCCGAACAGATAAATATTTAATACCAGAAACTAAAGTAAATTCATACCTTTGACATTAAGTGCTTGTCGTCAGGTGCCTCAGCCAAAAATTTTTCGATGTATTGCCAAAGAGTAAATATGTTTTAACAAGAGATGACATTCGACGAAACTTCAAAGGATTTCGCCGACTTCTTCCATTGGCCTTGAGCCATGTTGTCGGACGCGCCGTTGTTGCCGGCATTACTTGCTTACGTTAGTTTTTAAAGAATTTGTGTTGCTAGCCATTTCTTTGTCAGTTTAATATTTTTATGTTAGTTGAAATTTAAAACGTTTGCAAAGCCGTACGCAGGGTGGGCAATTGCATCCCCCCAGGAGCCCAAAAAGACCTCTCAAAGATGGATTCTTTGCTTAAGGTGGCGCCTACGTAAAGTCCTTTTTTTTTGGTTGCTACAAATAAGCCTAGGCCGCTTTGTTTTTTGGTTCTGGCTTTTGTGGCTGTTGTCCCCCAAAATTACTTTCTGCGTACGGCCCTAAGCGTTTGTGTACCATTTCGCTGTTTTGACAGTTTTTAAGCATGAATTATTTTTTAAGCTTTAAACTATGCAGACAGGATAACTTTCTTTTGTAAAATTATTAATAAAAAGGTTGTCCTTAGGTAAGTAATAGTTATTTTTACTAGCTGGAGCATCATAACAAAAACTATTTTCCCTACACTGTATTAAAAGAGGAATTAAACTAAATTGTTAATAATTTTTAAAATTCAGTGGAGAGGAGTAAAAGGAGTTTTGCTAAGGGTAAAAATAACTACATAGGTATTAGCTTTATATTCCCTTACAATGCATCAGTTACTTTCCGTAATTACCCAAAACTAATTTCAAATTTCTACTTGCATAAAAATTCCTACGTTGCCACTATGACCACACCAAGCACAAGGTAAAATATGATTGTCGTCGACCGTCTTTTTAAACTCCATCAACCCTCGAGAGTCAGGTACCTACTAGCACTACCTGTTCTTTGTTAGACGACCCAAGGTAAACAAAGATAGATATATGTAACGAACGTCGCATAGTAATATGATTGCCCGGCCACGTGTTTTGTCCCTTTAACACGGACGCCTTTTCTATCTCTGTCATATTTTATTTGCCTTGTCTGACTGTCTGATCTTGTTAAACTATTATTAATCTTTGGTATTGCCTCTCCAGAATTTTTGCCTTTTTCGGTTTGAAATTTCTTGAATTGCTCTTCAAATAAGCGACAACTTTTCCATACCTCCCTATATCCACGTTCTTATATACTTTTAAGGTCGTTTTTATCATTGAATACTTGGTCCACATTGATGAGGGAGCAACTTTTTTCGATAAAAACAGAAAGTAAGCCATAATAACATCTTCATTTATAGTACCAACTCCTCGCCTTTTCCTCCATGCTTCAAAATCTTCAAATTCTTTATTGTACGTTAGTTTTGACTTCTCTGGAATTAAACTGCATGTCGCTACCGCAGCTTCTTCCAAAATTTCCGCAGGAACTTCACAATTTTCCATTTTGCAAAGCATTTTTATGTTTGTCTACAAAGTTGTTTACTAAACAAACCCGTAGTTACCAACAAAATGCATTACAACCAAACAAGCTTGCTTTCCAAAAATACAAAATTTTGTTGCTGGTGTTGACAATGACAAGTAACAAATAATGGATGACGTTTTCAAATTATTTTCGATATTAAAAACGATTTATACGAAAGTGTTGGATAAAATTTTGTATTAGACACGTGAGTTATTACATATAAGTCACTTAAGAAAAATTACCCTTCTAAAGCTTTTCTTGCGTGACTTATATGTAATATAACTCACTTATCTAATAAATAACCATTAAATGGTAAAATTAAAACGTCAGATAAAAATCAAACGTAGAGAGGGGATTGGGTAGATAGGACTCTTTAATACTTTCAATAAAATCTTAAAGAAGCGCTATCTGGTAACGAAGAGTATAAGCATTTTGCAAATAAGTTCAGTAATTTATTCTTGGTATCGTACCATATGTTCTCGTATACAGAGTGGACTTTAAGTAAGAACCCCTGTCATTTTCTTAAATTTTCTGGTAATTTTCTAGAAACGGGCGGCAACTCCGATTTTGACGAAATTTGGTATACGGGGGTTTTTGGGGCGCTGATCACGAATCTGAAAGAATTATTTGGCGGAAACGTTTCGTTCTCGAGATATCCATCATCAAAGTTGGTATTTGAACTAAGCTTATTTTCACTATATTCCTCCTTTTTGCAGACAATTCTTGATTTAAAGCTAAAGTGTCACACAATATTTGATTTTCACCTTTTAAAACCCCGTTTTTCTACGTTTTTACATTATTTTTGCAATAAATTGCGTGGCTTTTCTTTGATAATGCGGCAACCATACATACACATAGAGCTTCATGGCACACTGGGATTGAAATGATTCAAAGTATAGCTATGCAATTTAATGCAAAAATAATGTAAAATACGAGTAGTTTTAGACATACAGATTGGTCTTTTCCTGGTTTTAGAAGTGGAATTACGATGGCTTCCTTCACTTGTCGGGAAAGTGTTGGATATATTACCGCGTTTACAATATATGTATACTGCGCAATGGTTTTTGTTGGGAGGTTTTTAAGAAGGATATTTGAAATTTCATCAGGTCCCGGTGATTTATTATTAGTTGACTTAATTATAATTTTAATAAGTTTTTGGGTTCGATGAAAATTCTGGGAAGGGTTGTAGGAGGAATGGGATAGACATGTGACATGGCAGAATTTGCCAAGGTAGTGATTTCTGTCTTGTTCTTTAGTTTTATTTGGGGATGCTTTACAGATACTTTCGAAGAAGTCCACTATAACTTCCGCCTTTTGTCTGTCCGTCTGTGGTTCTCCACTATTTAATGTCGGTATTTTGTTGTTTTTGTTTTTCAGGCGTCTGGTCAGACGCCATAGGGAATTATTACGGGTCGACAACTTCCCTAAGACCTCCGACCAGGCCCTGTTTTTGTAGTCGTTTAGTCTTTAACGTATTATTGCTTGCAGTTCTTGCAAACGACGCTCGTCTTGTCTTCGTCTGTTACGCTGTCATCTCTTTCTCAGATTGTTTTTAAATCTGATCAAGTTGGAAACGTCTTCTGGTATTTTGTCTTCTAAGTCTTTTCTCTGTTGCTTCCTAGCAATTACATTTCGCGCAAATTGGATGTTTTCTCTAAGTATGTTGACTTGGTTTTCTAGCTCTAACGGTGTGTTTATGTTGTTGTTAATTATAGTTTTGGTGTTCATGATATTTCTAAATTTTCTCCAATCTGCGTTCGTATAATTCCAGGTTGCAAGTTTCCTCTCGTCAACTCCCTGCTCGCCTCAGACAAGCAAAAGAGGCAGGTGACCAGAGGACAATTCGTCTGTAAGTCTGGTAAATTTAAAATGTTTTTATTTAATCCTATGTCAATGTATGACGGTGTCATACCACTAACAGGATAATGTGTAGGTTTGTCTGTGGAAAGTACTTGTATGTCGTTCTCTATGGCGTAATCGTGAACCACAGTGCCATTTCTGTTAATTCTACGGTTTTGCATAGCAACCACTAATAATTGCCCCGTTCATAAGCTTTATAGAAACTTGTTCTATTAGCGTCTGAACGGGTGCTAGTGGCACATGAGGAATATGATGTTTAATCAAGAGTGCTACGCCTCCTTCTCTACGATTTCTGTCTTGTCTATGTATTTCGTAGTTGCGTATTTTAAGATTGTCTGTATTGTCTAGCTTGGTCTCTGACTCGACACAAGATAGCGAATTTTATAAAACATATTTTGTTTTTTTTTTAATTATGCGTCCCTTTGCCAAGTTAAAGTTTTAAAACATAAAGAAATAAAAATTCTGTACTTTTATGCTTCAACTTTAAATTTCGACATAAAATTCAATTTTCTTCAACACTTTTAAAATTTTGCTTTATTTTTAAAAATAAATGTACCTAACTTTTAAACATTTTTTTATATTTTTAGTTTTAAGCTGTATAATCCAAATTGGAGTAATATTTTACATTTACTAGTTTTTGACCATTCGACCGGTTTTTCAAAATGCCAATTTAAAATTAAAAAAATTTGGTCCATTTGTCCTACTAGACAGGCCCCGAACTTCCCACGTTGCCTGGTTTTCTATCCATAGAATCTGTAGAACATGGAACCCTCTGCTCACGAAAGTCTTTTCTTCTTCTTCAGATATTTAAGTCCCCCATTAACAAACTACTTTTTACCTCGCTTAAGACGCTACGTTAGTATAAGGTCTTTTGGCCTTCGAAAAATTTTTCAAAGATAAAAAAATAAAAAAAAACACTGTGTAAAGATTCTGAAAATAAATATGTAATGTTTTTTTTTGACAGTCCACGAAAGCTAAAAGACTAAACACTAGCATACCACGGGTGGCTTAAGTAAGGTAAGAGGTTGTTTGTTGACACGGGATTTTAATATTTAAAGATAGGGACAGTGGCGTAGCTAGGTCAGCAGGAGCCTTGGAGCAAAAAACTAAAATAGGGCCCTTAACTCAAGAAAAGTAAAAACTAAAAAAAAAGGTCTCTACCTTTTTGCACCTACATCTATCATAGATGTCTTTTTTCTTCTTATTTATTTTCTTTATCGAGGCAAAAAGGTCCTTACCTTTTTTACCTGCATTCACACAGTTTCTTTTTACTGCTAAGCTTGGGGGCCCCTCTTAACTCCAAGAGGCCCCCTAAACTTGGTAGGCCCGGGGCACTGCCCCTCCTAGCTCCATAGTAGCTACGCCATAGGATTGGGGGAAAACGGGACAACCTCTGTGTGCAGCAGGTTCTACAGCCTAGACACTCTAATAATCAAAAAAACGAAAAGAAAAATGGTAAGTTCGGGGCTTCTCTAATAAGACTGTATACGAATGCGTAACTGTGGCCATACGTGTTAGGAGCTGGAAAAATTAAAATTATACTGACTAATTCCTCATAGCAGTAGCCCTCAAATACCGATAAAAAGTAATAAATCTCCTTACAGCAGGGCGATAAACAAAAACGAAAAGCTTTTCTGTAAGCAAATAATTAATAATAGGGCTAATATACATAAGAACAATTTATTACTTTTACTCATTGTGGTAACATTGAAAAACTTTTTTTTTTAAATGTGATGAAGACTATGTTGTAAAAATAAGTTTTTAGTTGGCAAAATGTTTTTTTTTTAAGTTTAAACAAAATAAATCAAAAATAGGTCTTTTAATTTTCTCGAATTGGGTGTTTATATATTTAAAAAAATTTAAGTAGCCCATATTATGTTTTACCTTTGCGCTATTTGCTTTTATTTATACAATTTTAAAATGAATCATAATAATGCTTAAAACAACACCTGTATACTTTTTGGTTAAGTTGTACAGTGTTGGCTTGCGTCAAAAAATGCTTCTGTAAAAAGAATCAAAATAATACTCAACATAAAACTTTTATATACGCCGGTGTATATTAGCAGCGCTACTTGCGGCACTATCGCGAACTAAATTTAATATACAATTTTCATATATCTCACTAAATTGACTCCCAGAAAGTTACTAGTATGGCCATCTCAGAACCATTAGGCCAAATTACATTTTTGGTATTAAATCTGACCAAAATTTCAGATATAATCCTGCAAATGCGATCTATCTCTGTCCAATATTAGGGAAGATATGAGGCAAAACTTTTTAGAGAGATACAGGGTGTTTTTCAAATTTTATCAATTTGGGCAGGCACTTGTAACTCGCTTGATATAAGATATATAAAAAAAATGTAAATAGGAAAATTTTAGGGATTTTTACGTATAATTCAGTGGTGTGCCTACATTTCTTTTATTGACTTTTATATTAAAGTTATATATATAACACAAAGTTGGACTTTTTCAAATAAAACACCCTGTTTATCACCAATAAAAAGGTCTCCTTAAAAGCCGTAAAAAACACATTTAATTTATTTAATTTGCAATAGTTTCGGAAATATAGCCATCGCCCGGAATTCAATAATAAAATAGCATTTTTAAATAAAACATCCTTAATATTTTATTACCATTAAAAAGACATTTAAAAGATCTTTAAAAATTTGCCCCATTCAAAATATTTTCTTTAACAGTTTCGGAAATATAAGCATCCAAATCTTAATGCGCATATCTACTATTTTTGGATTAATATAGTCATATTTCCAAAACTAAAAAGATAAATATATTAAATGTAGTATTTTGTTAAACCTCTTTGAAATATCTTTGCAACGGTAATATAATATACAGGGTGTTTCGTAAAAAAATCCTGATAATGACCATATTTCTGCAAATATTAAAAATAGATATATTATATGTAATATTTCTGATAGCTTTTAAGGAGACCTTCCTATTGGTAATAAAATATACTTTGTGTGTTCAAACAACTTTGTGTTCAGTCTTAAAATAAAAGTTAATGGAAAAAATGTAGGTACGCCACTAAATTCTACGTAAAAATCCCTAAAACTTTTCTATTTAAATTTTTATTCTATCTCTAATATCAAACGAGCTACAAGTGCCTGGTCAATATCAGTATCTCCAAAACGAATCGAGTTAGCCATGGTTTGCTTTTTACCAATAATTTTTTTTTTTAAATAAAAATCGAGATTTCGCAATCAGACTTGTTCTATTTCTTTTAGTTTTCGCTATACCCGCAAAGGACAACGAAAAGGAGCCACCCTGTACATAAAGTAGTAAGACAATCGATGCAACAAGTTGCGTAGAGTTTTGCTCACAGACATATTCAATCTAAAAATCAATTAGTCGTAAAGATTTGCAGTAAGACTTTATTGTTATTTTCAAAAATAATACAATTCCATTTATATATATTTTTTTATTCTGGCATCGACTACTAAGAGTCCAAGAGCCCGTGGGCGGCAGACCTTCGTTATTTTGTAAAAGCTGAAAGTTGGTCAGTGCATGCTCCCAACATAGGTAGAAGAATGGTATCTATCTATCTTTTTGTTTTATGACTCTGATACTAAGTCAATTCGCCAGTTCTCCCGTTCCGGTCATATAAGCTACTGCAAGATAGTCAAGGAAGCAGTTTGATATGTGCGAGGTCTTTAGGGGGAAGCAATATAGTGCAATATATATATATATATATATATATATATATATAAACTTATACAAGATCTATACAATGAAACAGACACCTTCGGCAGTATTTATAGTCGGAATCGCTATTAACATGCGGGTCCATAGGTCTTTATGCATATGAATCAAATTAAAAAGAACTGTGGCTACTAACATGTTATTTACTTGAAAACTTCACATTTTAACTTTGACATTTTTAGTGTATTCCTTTTACCTTGTAGAACCGTTCTAAAACGTTTAATGAACTGTCAATAGTGTCAAGAACGGTTCTACAACATGGAAAAATGTCAAAAAATTGTAAAAGGAACAAACAGCAATTTAGACGTGTTCAGATATAAGCGTATATGCGTTTGCGTAAAGCTAAACTCGACCTTTGATTCGTATATATCTGGTAACAACAAGAATAGTTTTGGGCTATAATTTTTTAATTTTTCGATTTAGAATTAATGAAATTTGGGTTTTTGGTAAATAATATAAATTCCAGTTTTACCAATATACAAAATATAATAAAGTTTTAATTTCTTTTAAGTTAAACTGTATTTTTTTATATATTTGGCAACTTGAAGTTGCTTTACAAGTTTAACTTTGTTTAACTTGATCAAATTAAGTTAGCTTGTCAACAAGGTAACTGCTTAAGCTGTTTTTACAGTTTAAAAGTTTGCTTGCTGCAATTATTCGATCTGGGCACGCTCATTTTTCGCTTTTTAAAAATTGCTGCAAAGTGCGCGTGTGCAGATCGAAAAAATTGCAGCAGGAAAACTTTCATGCAAGAAAACTTTCAAACTGTAAAAATAGCTTTAGGCATATAATTTGACCGAACCAGCAGTAGTGAACGGCTGCATGGCCTTTGTAAAGCTCTTTTTATAAAGTGGTATAAAATAAAACTCTGTTCTACAAGATACGCCGTTATACAAATGATGAAAAAAAATGGTGTTTGTACTGTTTTCACTGCATGCTTTAGCTTTAAACATAAAACTGTCGTAAAAGTAAAAAAGGCTAAATATTTGGAAAAATAAGGGTCATGAAAAAAGCTTTAATTAAAAAGTTGTATAACAAATAGGACTTCATATGCTGACATATTTGACCTTAGAACTGACATTAAGAGATATTTTAAGGTCAAATTGACATTTTTAAATGGAAACCCACATTTTTTTAGTGCTAAAGTAAAAGACAATTAAATTCTCCATATAAAAATACTAATAGGTTAAGGCACAAAAGTAATCGAGTTTTCATTTGGTGGTCAAATATATGTACCTCTAAAAGTCGATTTGACGTTAAAAGTTATATTTATAAATAATTCACATTTTACTTGGATTTACTTTGGGATATCCCATTTCATACATTTTTTTTATTTAAAACTTTTTTGTGGTTCTTTTCGAGACGAGGCCGTTTTTACAATTTTGGGATACTTTATATATTAATATACTTAAACTTAAAAACTCTCTAAATAAAAGAATATTGTTTTTTTTTTATTTAATTACAGCTAGATACTAAACAATAATAAGAACAATTATTATTTCAAAAATTAAAATAAAGGGTTACCTATAAATGTACTATAAGAAATAACTAAAGTATTTGGTATTAATTTAAGAATGGTGCAAAAGGTGGTAGATGAAAAAAACAATCTTATTCTCATAATAGAAAAAAACTGCAAACAAAAGAAGCCAAAGAGTAAAGTAAATCTGTAAAAATAAAAGTAAGAAATACGATTTATAAATTATATAAGCTAAACACAAATATAACACACATTAGTGGATGTGTAAAAAATTAAAAGATTGATTTATGAACTTTGTAGACAAATAGGAGAACGAATTTTAAGACTAATTAATCATTATCACTAATGGGATCAAGACACTGTTCGTCATCTTCCGAGTCATCCTTAAATGGTGTGATGATCAGTGGATCTATTTAAACATCGAGTATTTGTTCCTTCTTCCACCAGGTCTTAATTATTTTTTCAATATGTTCGACTGATTTCCGCCAATATTCTTCTGTAATGTGATCAAGTGCCTCTTTCTAAACTAATTCAACCTGATAAGATTCAAGGCCAGCGCCCACATGCTTCTTATAATAGGATTTTGATCCTGCCCAAATAAGTTCTATTGCGTTAAAATGGCAGTAGTACGACGGCAATCGTAGAACTTCATGGTCCCATTCACGCACCATCTGCATAAACGTTTGGTTTTTTAGTGATTTTGCTATTGAAAGAAGTTCAGATTTTAGCAAATTATTATATAGTAAGGGATTTTGATTTTCGTTGATTAACCAATTATAAATTTTCGTTTTTGACCAACTTACATTTGGTTCTTTATTTAAAATTCTTGAATGTTAGGGAGCATTGTCCAATATACATAATTAAAGATGGCTCTTATAAATTGGGTAATAACTGTTCTTTTAACCATTTTTCAAACAATTCTCAATTTATAATGTCATGATAGTCCAAAGTTTTAGATTTTGAAGAAAAAAGCAAACTAGCATCCGAAACAAGTCCCGTTGAAGACCCGGCATGTAGAACAAAAAATCGTTTTCCCTGGCCACATCTTTTTCTTTTAACGCTGTTTACAAAATCATCTTGCCAAGATTTTGATCCACTCCCATTTGAAAATATCCAGGTTTCATCCAAAAATACCACTGTTCTTAATTTTGAGATATCATTTTTCGTATAATTTCTTAAAAACTGAATACGTTGGCTCACAATATTTGGTAGTTCACATAAATATCTTCTATTTAAATCTTTTTTGTAGTGAAAACCTAAACTTTTAATTAATTTTGATAAAGCGCCACGTCCAATGTCTAAAATAGAGCGTTTCTTTAAAACCTTCTTTAAAACCGCAAGTGTTATATACAGGGTGTTATGGAAATACTTTAATATATTGAAATGGGTGACTCCTGGGACAGTGTAGAGACACACTGAGTACTTTTTTTGTTTAATTCAAACTTTTTTACAATTTGTAAAAATACCTTCTTTTCACCTATCTGCTACGTCCCTGGTTACGTAAACACTATAAACACCAAGCCCGTTCGTTAGTCACAGACAGTAGGCGACTTTGTTTGCGATGTTGCCAAACGTCCTATTTTATACCCAATAAACGATATAAATACATAATGGAATAAAAAGGTAAAATGTTATTATATTCTATTTTTTTATAAATTTACTTTAAAAAATTATTAAAAACCTTATATCAAAATAAATTGTAACAAAAAATATTTAAATAAAGGTCGATTTACCTTCAATACGGTATATGTTCAAAATGCCCTCCATTTGATTCCAAACATGCATTTATTTTCCGCTGCATACTGTTTCTCACACGCGCAAAAATGTTTTCATTGTTTCTTATTTGCTGAGCCGCTAGTTCCACACGATTTCGCAACTGTTCTAAACTGTTAATGGGTTCACTATAAACAAACTCTTTCATAGTTCTCCACAAAAAAAAATCGCATGGATTAAGGTCGGGAGACCGAGGAGGCCATCGAATAGGTCCACTGCGTCCAATCCACCTATCTCTAAAATTTTCATTTAAATATTCCGTGACTATTCTCGCGTTATGACAAGGTGCTCCATCTTGAAGTAGCCACATTTGTCGTATAACGGCTAAAGGGACATCATCTAATAAATTGGGAAGGTCGTTCTGCAAAAAAGCCAAATAACCTTCCCCATTTAGCCTTGCTGGCAAAATATGGGGACCTATTAGTTGATTGTCTATAATACCAGCCCAAACGTTAATAGAAAATTTTCTTGATGGTGCGTTTCGCGGAATGCGTGTGGATTTTCTACGCTCCAAATATGCGTATTGTATTGATTAAACACACCATCGCGAGTAAAACCGGCCTCATCGGTAAACAACACATTGCGAATCCAATTTGGTTCATTAGCAGTTTTTTGCAAAAACCACCGACAGTAATTTCTACGCAAGGCGTAGTCTTCTGGTTTTAACGCTTGCACTTTTTGCACATGATAAGGATGTTGACGATCTTCATGTAATGTTCGCCACGTTATAAAGTTTGAAGCCCGACCGATTTGTGACGTTAATCGTCTAGTACTTATACTAGGATTATCACGAACAGAATTTAAAATTTCCTGCTCTGCGGCCAGTGTGTTTTTCGGTACGTCCTCGGCCTCTATCTGCATTTACACCTCGAAAGCTTCCCCGGTCTCGAAGTTGTTGAACTACAGACACGAAAGTTCTTTCACTAGGGGTGTTCCGATCTGGATATCGCTCTTGATATAGCAGCCTGGCTTGCCGAGCATTTTGCCTAGCTTCCCCATAACACAAAACCATGTCAGTCAACTCGATTGAATTTCGTTGCATTTTACGTAAATTAAAACAAGATGCAAAACTTAATAAACGCACAATTTGGTAAATTCTTCGCAATATTATTTAAAACGCAAACCAGGGCAAGCGAATTTCGTCTTTCTGTAACCTTGCATAAGGAAGCCTTCTTATTGGTCAGTTAAATCATGCCATTCTTCATGGCTTCCTTGGCAACAACAACGCGAATTTGCGATGTTCAGCTGTACAATTGTACTACATCTAGTACATTTAGTATATTTAGTTTTTTAATGTTTATGGCAGTCCATGTTAGTAGCACAAAAGCTAAGTACTAAGTACCGTGGGTGCCAGGTTTTTAGATGTTAAACCCATTTAACGACTGAATAATGTTATCCAGAGGGCACCACCATTTTATCGTAGATTTCAAAGCACACAATAGAGGACAATAATATACCGGCATAAAAAAAGTTAACCAATTTTTATTATCTACTTATGAGCGGCGTAGGCGTTACATTAAATAATAACCTTAAATAACATTTAGAGCTACAACAGCTTTTAGAAGGCTAGGATTTTTTCTTGGCTGGAAAGTACTTTTATTTTCACGAGTACACTCTTTACACTTTCACCATAAACTTCCCTTCTCTTCCGTACCAATGAGATGTACAGTAATATAGCAACACAAAGTAATTGTTTCATGCATTTTGTAACCGTACATCTGAAGAAGCCCCAAAATGTCCACTTCGGCTCCTTTATCCCTAAGGTATGTTAAATATGCCGTCTACTTTTTATACCCACGGTAATAAGTTCCTAGACATCAAGCTTTTATGAATTATCACAAGAAAAAACAAACCCTGCATTTTGTAGTAAAAAATTTTGATTAAAAAACCTAATTAAATTAAAAGCACCTAGTTTAACCAAAAGAATTCGCTGTAAGTATCATTTTATCGCCCATAACCAGAACAACATGAGACAAAGAAAAAGGTTTAAAAAGAATTGAACTTAGAAGTTTCAGTAAATTGATAAACCCAGTTACGTGCAAACTGCAAAAATGTTAGAATAAATTGCAATATATTTCTTGCAAAAAACATCTAAACTGTAAAAACACCTGTGTTTGTGGCGCTGATCACGGATCTGAAAAATGTTTAGTCGGAAACATTTGTTTCAATCGTTTTTAATCGTAGCAGAATATGGTGGAGGCGGTGGAGCAGTGAATGCACGGTTGCAACGTTTTTAAAGGGACCCTTCCCAATTTATTTGATAAAAGGTGTAAAAAACATAGAAAAACGGGGTTTTAAAAGGTGAAAATCAAATATTGTGGGCCACTTTAGCTTTAAATCAAGAATTGTGTGCAAAAAGAAGGGGGAATAATGGTGAAAATAAGGTTAGTTTAAATGCCAACTTTGATGATGATTATCTCGGAAACCAAACATTTCCGACTAAAATTTCTTTCAGATTCGCCCCAAAAACCCAACATCCCAAATTTGGTTAAAATCGGAATTGCGGACACTTTCTGTACAATTACCGTAGTTTTTTTGTACATTTGTCTCATAGGGAATAATCTTTTGTACTCTTTTCTCGTGTGAACCACCTGTCGTCTGTCGGCTCTTAATTTTGATGAAAGAAAAGCGAAAAGTAACAAAAACTTTATTTAAAAACGCAGTAAAATTTGTTTTAATAGTGTTTTGCAATAAAAATACCGTTTTGTGTATTTAATTCAATTCTTTGTGCGCATACGTGTCGCGTCGCAGTGTTTAAAAAGTTTGTAAAGTAATTAAACACCTAAAAAGTGTACTTGATTTGTGGAAAAAGTAATCTTTACTTTCATTATACGCTGGAACAACCTAGTAGCGTAATAAAGGATAATTTGTGTAATCATGTAAGTTTTTCGTTTGATCGAATTGAAACAGCAAAACCCATAGATAAACTGGTAAAGAACAAAATAAATTTGGCAACTTTTCTCAAGCTTGTTGACGTATTACGTATTATGACGTATATATATATATATATATATATATATCGTGACACTGTTATTTATGGTGGTCCGCCATTTTTAATAATTTTTATTCAATTTATTTTTACACAAGGATTTTGGGGTTTAAATATATTAAAGTATTTCCATAACACCCTGTATAATAATATATAATAATTTCTGCATCAAAAAATTAAATACTAGAATACAAAGCATTACTCGCTCCCGTTACAGATCATCTGGAAAAACCTTTGACTTAGCTTTTTTTTATCTGTAGCCCAATTAACTTAGGGTTTCACCTCGGAATCTTACGGAATAGGCTGAATATCTGTACATAGCTTTATTTTGGTACAAAAATGCTCTCCCAAAAATCCCCTATGATATCGTGTAAGGAACTCGAAATATGAGAGGCCAAATGTCGAAAAAATCAGTTTTTGCGAATATCTCGTTTCGTTTATTTTTAATCGCATTTATATTTTTTTTTAAAGTTGTAGAACACAAAATTCTTTACAAATTTGATATTAAGCATTTTTTTGTCTGATCATCGGATTCGATAATAGAGGGCGCGGAATGTAAAGCACTTTACTGTATGTACATACCTTGGCACGCAATTAATCGTGATATTTAGCAAATTCTTAAGTAAAAAGATGACATATTAGACTAAAAATGCTTAAAATCAAATTTGTACGTAGAATCCAATGGTGTAGTTTTTTTATTTATTTTTTTTTTTTTTTGAGATATTAATCAAACGTATGATTTTTCTTATATAACACCCTGTATATCTTTTATGCATTAAGTTTTAGATGATAAAAGTTTTTTAAAATATATGAT